>JBCNJP010015151.1:0-5000 GCA_039602395.1 Deinandra increscens subsp. villosa
CGAGAAAACGTGCTTACCTTACTTAGAATGAAATTTACCCTTTTAAGAAGCCAGCGAAACTACCGAGCGAAACTACAGTTTCGCCCGGTAGCTAAAACTCTTGGTCTGCTGGACCAGTTTCGCGTGGCCAGCGAAACTGCCAGCGAAATTGCGGGCGAAACTGGCCCCTACATATAGAAAACCCAAGCCAACTCTCTCATTTTTTACTCACCTCACACAAAACACACACATCTGCTCTCTCCCTCTCCTGAGATTTCTGGCCAGCAAGAAAACGACACGAACCGTCGCGATTCCAGCCCCGAGTCTTCTTCCATTCGAGCTTGGAGATCACCCGTGAGTCCCCAAGACCACTCCTTCTATGTTCTTGTTGTGTTTTGCTTAATTAGATGACTAAATCTGCATGCAACTGTGTATACTTCTGTTAAAATACTTAGGAATGCTAGACATAACATCAATTCTGCAACTTGCCATGCCAATATGAAGATCCATGCTAATTATGTTCCTTTATGTGAAATTGTGTTCTTGGCAAATTGATGACTAGAATCCGTGTTTAAGGTGTTAGAATTGCTCCCATGATGTTAGTAAACGTTTAGGTATGCTAGATATTGATTTGCATGTGATACAGAAGCTGTTAGAAAGGTTTTTAGTCAAATTTACGGGTTTTTTTAGCGACTAGCGAAACTGTGCCTTCATCAGGCGAAATTAGGTAGCGAAACTATGTATATCTCCTTCTAGCGAAACTAAGTAGCGAAACTATAGTGTCGCTAGGTAAACTGACCAAACCTGACCGAACGAAATTACCGAGCGAAATTCCCTGAACGAAAGTTCAAACCAGTTTCGGGCGAAACTAGGCTAGCGAAACTGTGCCAACAGTTTCGAGCGAAACTAGCCTAGCGAAACTGCGTCACCGGGTACTGCCTAGCGAAAGTGCTGCCCGTGTACACGGCGAAACTGTCTAGCGAAACTGCTAGCGAAACTGTGACCAGAATCCAAACTTGTACAATTTGCTTGAATGATATGCCATGACTTGCATGCTCTATACTATGATAATACTTGCTTGGACTCCTGATGTATATAAACACTTGTGTATGATCAACCATCGGTGTCGTGTGTCGTTATGTCGTGTCGTATTTTCCAATGTGCTAGTGTTATGGTCTTAGTGGTATAGCTAAAAGTTAAACAACCTAACACCTAAGACCTTAATGTGATTATTAGGTCCTCGTTAACAATCATAACCGGGTTTATTTGAAGAATAAGCTGAGCAACCTAAGGTGAGTTCATTACTATATGTTGTTATGTCCTTTCAGGGATGATAACGTGCAGCGGTAAGGTATTTCTTACTAAGTAAACTTTTCCGACCAAATATCATATGTATCATTGAATTGATTGATAAACTAAAAAGTCCTTACATTCGGGCCGTTAATATAGAATAGCTAGGTGATGTTGAGTAGTACTACTGGGGATTGACACCCCCGCCCAGCGGTGCACGGGATGCACCAACCCGACTGGCGGTCGGACTGGGACCAATGTTACCCTACCCTCCGTGGTCTTTCAGGACACGGGAAGGCAAAATCCGTAGGTAATACCTATACATTGTCAGCTTCGGTTGCGAACAATTCAAAATGTGCATAATTTAGGCTAGCTACCTACGATATGGAAAACTTACTAGTCTTATGATATGGATTGTGTTCTACCTTTCTTTGATCATAAAATTTTGGTCTACTTGTGACGGGTAGACCGCTTAGTGAACTCACCAGCCTTGGCTGACACTTGATTGTTGAATGCTTTTCAGGTCGCTAGGAGGATCATCGAAGGCACCGGCAGCGGCAGTACTGAACGTTACCTTTTGAATTGAAATCTATGTTTCCAATCAGTTGAATTAAACATTTTGTAAACAATGTCTGTAACCCGTTTTATGCTTCCGCTGAACCGTTAATACATTATGGGTCTGTAATAACTGCTCTTTATTTACTTAAATTAAACTCTGTTACGGTTTGGTTGTAACTGAAGTCTGGGATCCTGGTCTGGATCATACCCTCACGCGGTTAAACTCCGTTAGGTGGAAATTGGGGGTGTGACACGATGTATAAAATATTTATTTATGTATATATTTATTTATATATAATTTGTTAAAAATTGTGAAAAATCACCAAAATTCATTAAAATTCATCATAATTCACCATATTGATTCGTGATATAGAATACATTAAATATAATGTTTTGGAATAATAGAATGAGAATTCTTGGAATGTACGAACTCCCGGTTAATACCGAAATCGCACGAAAACTCGTAT
The DNA here is from genome assembly GCA_039602395.1 of Deinandra increscens subsp. villosa. Lineage (NCBI taxonomy): Eukaryota > Viridiplantae > Streptophyta > Magnoliopsida > Asterales > Asteraceae > Deinandra > Deinandra increscens. The sequence goes on from JBCNJP010015151.1 coordinate 2,295, forward strand.
TTTTGCTACTTTTGTTTTAAACCTCGAACTTTTACGAAACCTCACATACATTTACTTGTGTGTATGACTAGTATTACCCACAAGTATTATATATGTTTAGAATGCTAAAGTTTTCCGGTTTTGCACAATTAGCAAAAACAATTGAGTTATGGATCCGATTTGCAATGAATTGAAACATCGAATTTCACGAATATTGTGATTGAAGGATTAAATCATGGAATACATGAAATAACAATATAAAATATGAAATGATTCTTTATTGATTATCAACCATGATAGGAAACGGGTCGGGTATTTACAGATGGATTAACCGAAGTGTTACATTATTTTAGTAACTTTCATGTCAAATATAATATAAAATTAAATTATAAATTAAGTTCACATTAGTCAATAAAAATCAAAAATTGATTTCAAAGTCATTTTTTAGTCTTGCCAAGTTATTGGATTATTTTTCACGTTTGAGATGTTGGATTAGGATGTCCGATAGTTGGATAATATTAACGTTCCCATCGGGGTATAATACGAAAGAGTTACACTTTGAGAAACTAACAAGAATGTTAATTTTAATTAACATTTCACAATAAATAATAATAGACGAAATAAATGGGCTGAACATTTTAATTGTAAAACGTAGACGGAATTAATTATGTGATAACTAATTAGTTGTGATAATATATATATATATATATATATATATATATATATATATATATATATATATGTAGGGAACGTATAGAGTGAAAACCTACTTGAGTTGTGAAATCTTTGAAAACCCATCCAAGGGTTATGAGCTTATCCACCTCACTCTATTTTGTCTTATGCAAAAGGGTAAGATTATATTTTACTCTTTCTCCCATCAATTATGAATTTTGTTTTTCCAATGCCCCATCACATCACCTTTTCCTCCAAGATAACCCCCATTCTTATCTTTTTCATTTCTTCATTTTCATTTACACTTATCATTTAATTCTTCTTCTTCTTCTTCATATCAAGAACACCCATTAACTCTATTAATGCACTTCAAGAAACCTTAAAATCCAAAAAATGCAACCTCCGAATTTAATGTCATCTCCTCAACATTAGTTTCCTCACAATTTGGAAGACCATTTGCATCATACGGAATCATCCAATGATTTTAATATCAACAATGGACAATCTTATGAAGGTATGTTAAGAGTTTTTCCTTTTTAACCTTTCTTTGTTCTTAATTCCCCCCCCCCCCCCAACTGTTTTATATTTACTTACATATGTTTTATTCAGAAGCTTTCAATGGAGATCCTAATATTTAAGACAATGTCAACAATGAGGGTTCTTCATCTAGTAATATTGTCATGTTTGAACAAACTGAAACATTTTCTTGTTACATATGTAAATTTACGTTTGTTTCATTTTACATCTAATCATATATTTAAATTTACATATGTAACTTGCGCTACATATGTAAATTACTTGAATTTACATATGTAACATACTGTGATGTTTACGTATATGAATTGATGAACTTGTTTTCTTTGTAGGTTACGAGATTTTGTGTCAAAGTTGAAGATGATTATCAAGAACTCAAGAACAATTAGCTTTTATATATATTTTTGTTACCTTTTATATATTTTTTTATGTTTTTTAAATGTTGTTGTAATGGATACTTATAAGTTAATAAAATATATTTGTAATAGCACTAATACTTTTTTTTACATATGTTAAATCTCCATATATATTAAATTTACATATGTAAATTACTTGTGCTACGTTACGTAAACTTAGATGAAAATCTACGTATGTAAATTACTTGGATTTACATATGTAAGTTATCTGAATTTACATATGCAACATGTTGTGATGTTTACGTATATAAACTGATTTAACTTTTTTTTCTTGAATTTACATATGTAAATTATTTGAATTTACATATGTTAATTATTTGAATTTACATATGTTAATTATTTGAATTTACATATGTAAATTATTTGAATTTACATATGTTAATTATTTGAATTTACATTTGTAAATTACTTGAATTTACATATGTAAATTACTTGAATTTACATATGTTAATTATTTGAATTTACATTTGTAAATTACTTGAATTTTACACATGTAAATTATTTGAATTTACATATGTAACATACAGATGATTATGATGATTATTAGATGATTATTAGATGATTATTAAGAACTCAAGAATAATTAGTTTTTATATATACTTTTGTTAGCTTTTATGTATTTTTGTTACGTAACATGTTATATCTCATTATCTATTTTAAATTTACATATGTAAATTTATGTTTGTAACATGTTATCTCTTATTATCTATTTAAATTTCATATGTAAATTACGTTACATATGTAATTTTTCATTTGTTTAATGTTAAATCTCCATATATTATTTGAATTTTCATATGTAAATTACATATGCTACATGCGTAAATTTAGATGAAAATTACATATGTAAATTACTTGAATTTACATATGTAAAATGTTATGATATTTACGTATATGAACTAGTGATTTTTTTCCTTAGCATGTTACGAGATTTTTTTGTCAAAGATGAAGCTGATTATCAAAAACTCAAGAACAATTAGCTTTTATATATTTTTGTTAACTTGTTATATTTTTTTAATCATTTCGTATAAAACATGTTTATGTTTATTGTTGATTGTAACAGCTTCTTATAAATTAATAAAATATATTAATTTGTCATTTTTTTGTT
>JBCNJP010015152.1:0-10107 GCA_039602395.1 Deinandra increscens subsp. villosa
AAGTTGACAAGTAACTCCATATGTGATGTAGTTGATATATTTCAAAAACGGGATAAAAATCGTTTGATCGAAAGTAATCAAAGATGACACTTAGATCCAAGAAACAAAGATTTTATAAAAATCAATACGCGTTTATTATTCCCAATAGTAAATGTAGTCATGATCGGGTATATATATATATATATATATATATATATATATATATATATATATCGAGGCGTAGTCGAAAATGACATAAATCGTCGTAAATATATACTTATGTGTTGTAATATAAATTCAAGAGTTTTAAGGACATCTTTAAAACTTTCGTATGACAATAGGTCAAATATATATATACATATATATATATTTTTCCATGGTTTAAAACAATATTTATTATTAATAACGAAATCATTACATTTTTAGATTTATTTAAATCTTAACGTTTTCATAATATAAACGTTCAACGAAAATCCTAACGGGGTCTACGAAACTCTGCAGTCAAGATTTCATAGAGAACAAATGGTTGTTGGGTTTTAGATCAGGTAATGTTTGGGTTTGTAAAAAAAAAGAAACAAAATAGCTAAAATGGGAGGGTCACGAGACTAGAACTCGTGACCTCAGGTTTAAAGTACAGCGCCCTAACCACTAGGCTGGGGATTCAGTTAGTTAACATGATCGAAAATAATGGTTTTAATATATTCAGTAGCACATGAACTGGTTCAGGAAGCATTACAGAAAAAGAAATGGAGCTGGGGAGGGTCGAACCCGAGACCCCTCAGTCTCCAGCGGATACACTAACCAACCACGCTGTATCTCCATTGAGTTGATATCCAGTTGCTTGACTATTTAACCAGTCCCGACCATACATCATCTTCTTCATAACAAACCCTAATGTCGCCGGAGTTATTTTCCGGCGACCGGGAAAATGTAAAACTTGAAAACGAGACTCAGGAAACGTGCGATTAACATGGGTGATGGATTACCTCGAATCAAAGCGGAGTTTTGATGCGTTTTTTTTAAGACGAGACGAAACCGAAACTCGAACGCGACGCCAGAAATCGTCTACGATTCCACGAATGGATTACTATGGTGCTCGTGACCAACGGTGTGTGGTCTGGATACTGGTGCGAGTCTTTTCCAGTCGGACTACGACGATGGAGGATGCGAGTTGCGGTGGTCGAAATTTCAACTGATGGTGTTTGCGATGGTTCACCAGAGCAACAGGGCGAGAGGGTCTTGAGAGATTTTTGTACGAAATGATTGGAATGGAGGGCTTGAGCAGATTCAAGAGAGTAATCGACCGATTAAAATCCGTAACCTCCATTGGTATTGAATCGGAGATCGGTTACGGGATGAAGAACGTTGTCGCCGACATTTAAAATCTTTAAATTTGTAAGTTTTGGGATTTGGCAGGTTTGGTCCTTCTAAATTTCACAATTAAGGAAGTAAGTTTTGGATAATGACACTCAGGTCCCTCCAGGTTATTTAAATATAACACAAGTTTAGAAAATTACCAGTTACGTCCCTCAACGTTTGAAAATATTAACGAACTCTCTAACGGAACTATATGTTTTTAAATTCCAATAAAAGTATAAAAATGTTTTGTACGATTACGTGACACATCGTCACATAAGATCATAAAATATATATATACATATATAACACATAAAAATAATAAATATAATTGTCACATAAAATGACAAAACGTTTTCGTGAAATCATAAAATATGATTTACATAAAATCATAAAATATAGTTATTCAAGTAAGTTAACCGACGTCTAGACTCATGTGCAATGTTCGTGTAACGATTCTAGTTAACTGATATAACGGACGTGTACTAAAGATAACACAAGTTATTAACAGGGTTAACCTGGGAAATTGTCGGTTGTCACAGATAGATTTCGGACCCAAGTGGGACGAGCATCTCCCTCTTGCCGAATTCTCTTATAACAACAGTTATCACACCAGCATCCAAGCCGCCCCCTTTGAAGCACTTTATGGGAGAAAGTGTAGATCTCCACTCTGCTGGAATGAGGTTGGCGACAGTCAGTTGACTGGACCCGAGCTAATCTTTGAAACGACCGAATTGATCTTCCGAATCCGAGATCGTCTGAAAGCTGCCAGGGACAGACAAAAGAGCTACGCCGACAACCGACGCAAGCCCTTGTCCTTCAAAAAGGGTGATCGCGTCATGCTAAAGGTGTCACCTTGGAAAGGTGTCATCCGGTTCGGCAAACGAGGAAAGCTCAACCCTCGTTACATTGGTCCCTTCGAAATCACCGAAACCATCGGACCAGTAGCTTACCGTTTGAACCTGCCCGCCGAGCTAAGCAGCGTTCACAATGTCTTTCACGTCTGTAATCTTAAGAAATGCCTATCTGATGAAACGCTCATCGTTCCTCTTGATGAAATCCAAGTGGACGAAACCCTACACTTCATTGAGGAACCCGTGGAGATACTTGACCGAGAAATCAAAAAGCTGAAGCATAGCCGCATTCCCATAGTCAAGGTACGATGGAACTCTAGGCGAGGACCGGAGTACACATGGGAACGCGAGGATCAAATGCGCCGAAAGTATCCACGCCTGTTTGAGAACGTCGCATCCACCAGTAACCAAAGCTGAATTTCGGGACGAAATTCTTTTAACTGGGGGAGAATGTGACAACCGGACCTAAAAATCAGGTCAACTCTCTCTCCGTTGACTTTTGTTGACTTTTCATTTACGTGATAATTACGTGGTTTATTGCTTTAAATTACATAATTAGCCGTAAATGAATAACCGATTAACCGATATGAAAATTCGCGTTGAAATAACTGTGAATATATGAACGTTTCATATTATTATTAATGGAATTTTAATAATAAGAAATTAAATATAAAATTGAACATTTTATATTTTATCAAACTGTTATAACTGTTAAAACGTTTTATGAATTTAAACATGTTATCAAAAGCTTTCGTTGTCAAGACTTAACCAAACGACTCTCGTTTCACCTATTGGGCCCAGTAAGCCCAATAAGCCCAAATCAAACCCGGATTAATCCCGAAAACTTTAACCGAAGCGTTCACGTCGACATACCCGAGTGATATCCCTGAACACGGAAACCCGACCCGCGGCCCGAATCAAATTGGGCCGAACCGGCCCAAACCCTTTCCTTTTTCCCTTCGCGGCCCAACCCGAAAACGGCCCAGCCCACTTGTCCCTTGGGCTTCGGCCCTCCTCACCCATGAGAAACCGAATGGGCTTCGGCCCATTCTCTTTGTTTAAACCGATTGGGCTTCGGCCCAAATAAAAACAAATAAATAAAATTTGTTTAAGCCCACCATGTTTTATAAATTTTATAAAACTTAACCAATCTTTTAAACCACTAATATTTTCATAAAAATTGGATTAACAACACTTATAAAAATAAAAACCACCATCTAATTGGATTAATTACACTTGGGCTATATTTTAAAAAGTTATGATTTTTAATAACCCCTAACCTCTCCATATTTTATAAAAACCTTCACCATTTTATAAAATGCAAAGAAAGGTTATAAAAATTAACCTCCTACTCTTGGATGCTTAGGAGCTTGACAACACATAATTACCCAATGGGTAATTATGCTAATTAGGTGTATAAAAGAGGGGACAACCCCACTTGGTTCCCCCACACCCAACACCATCACACTCACTCTCCCTCTCCCTTTCTTGAACCGGCCGGCCACCCTCCTCCCTCTGCCGCCGCGACGCCGCCCCACAGCCACCTCCGGCCGCCGCTCCGCCGCCGGGAACCACCGCCGCCGGTCACCGGAAACCCACCACCACCACCCGATTTTCTCTCCTCTTCTTCTTCTTGTGAGTTTTTCTAACTCATTTACCATCTCTTTTTCACCCCTTTGAACCCTTCAAGTCTTGACAACAATCAACCAAAATAAATCAAAGAATGCTTGTGTTTGTTAAACAACTAACAAAAACTCTCTTCTCTATCTCCTTTCTTTCAAGATCAAGCACTTTGTTGGTGCATTTTAAATGCTTAAAGATAGCCAACAAGTGTGGTGAAACACACTTATGAAATCCAAGGAAAGTAATATGGTGTGCACCATGATCTTGTTTATGAAACCTTGGTTTCATGAGTTAGTTGATCTTAACACAAACCTCCAAGCCTCTTCATATAAAATAAATGCTAATCTATACATGTTTACATTATTTGTCCTAACACAAAAGTGTTAGTTGATTGTTTATATTTAATTGTCCTAACATGAAAATGTTAGTTGATTGTTATTTATATTTAAATGTCCTAACACCAATGTGTTAGTTGATTGTTTATTTACATTTATAAAGTCCTAACACCAATGTGTTAGTTGATTGTTATTTATGTTTATATATGTTACATGTTAAAACAATATTAAAACAAGAAGAAATGATTAAACAAATGTTACATATGTAACCTATGACTAAAACAAAAGGAATGTTACTTGTTTTAGTAAAAGTAACACATTAAATGTGTTATAAAAAGAAATCAAGACAAAAGGAATATATTAAATTCTTGCTAGATTTAGTAAGAATAATATTTATGTCAAATGATTAATTTGACATAAATACTTGGATTTATTACAAGTTTTAACCTTTCTAAAACTTGCTAGAAATAGACATTTTATAAAAGAAATTTTATAAAAATTTATCAAAGACAAATAAAGACTTAAAAGTTTTCATGGATTTATTTCATTACTTTGAGGAATCAAAGTAATTAAAATAAATAATACGTTGCGTAGTAATAAAACCGGGACCGCACGGCGATATACGCGAAAACGTAAAACTTGTCTTATTTTTTTTATTAAAACGACGTAATGTTTTAATAAATCAAACGTTATATAAATCCAAGCGTCGTTAAGATATTTTGAGAAACATGTATTTCATAAAAATGAAATATTAAACGTTTTCGAAAAATAAATGATTAAATGTTAAAAACTTAAATGTTTTTCCCTAAGAGTTCATGCTTTAAATAAAACAAACGTGAATAATTATTTTTGACAAATAATTATTTGCAAGGAACTTAAACTTTGTTTTATTCACCAAAGAATTGTTAATCATAATTATCTAAGATAATTATAACTTGCAAGATTAACAAATCGAATAAGTAATTATTTAATTAAAAATAATTATTCGAACTCACGAAAATAATAATAAACATTATTATTTCTTTTAAACTCAATATTTAAGACTTGATTGAATTATTGAAAATGATTATTTGTTTATATTTATTGAACATAAATATAAATAACCATGAATGTATTTAGTTAAATAAATACAAGTTAACGAGTCTTCAATAATACAAACGGACTTAAAACGTCAAGACTTGACCGGTATCACTTGGGTGACTTATGTTACTCAAATGATCATAGACCTTATGCATATGTTATTTAATTATTTAGGGCGTTACGTGCTACCGTCCTTCACTGCTTAATTACCGATTATCTGCTAAACCTGTGAGTTTCACGGCCCCTTTTCCTTTTAACTGTTTTATACTTGGGGGAGAAATCATGAAAACTGATTAAATGCTTTTTACTTAATATTATGGTTTACTTGTTAGCCGTATGACTACTTGTTCTCTTACTGATTGCCCAACTTGGTATAGGGGTGAGCATAAAGTCGGGAAACCCGATTTTTCCCGATTCCCGGACCGATTTCTAACATGTCCCGAACCGAATTTTAGGACCGATTTATATTGTCGGTTTCTAGTTTATGAAGGACTCGGGTTTCGGTCCCGGGTCGGGTAATTTCCTCGGGATCGGGAAGCAAAAAAAAAACCGATTGTAGTGTTTCACGTCCAAGGATCCATGCAGCCCATTAGATTATAATTGATTATACTGGCCCAATTCAAATTAATATCCTCCAGCCCTACGCAATATGCATCGACGTATTTGACTTTCTTCTGGCTCTCCTCCCCTACGCCCTACCTAGTCGACGTGATTTCTTCCCTACAGGTACACGTCTTCTTCTGATCAATTGAGCACAGAATCAATATCCAAAACACTTTTATTACATTATACGTAAGGTAATTACATTCTCTTCTCATTATCATCATCCACCTTGAGAGAAAAATTATGAAATAGATGTTTATGGTGATGTTAAGTTACATGATTCATTATGTGTAGATGTTTATTTATATGATGTGTTATTTATTTATATGTCTCCCATATAATCGTTTCTTTAATAAACTTGATAAAGAATTTACAGATTTTGCTTCAACTGTAGATACAAAGGGAGGGCCTTGCTTTGTGGATTTATACACTATTATACCAATATTTGCTACTTGGTTCAATTTTTTTTCATGACATGTCTTTACAGATCTTCAAAACTACTTAAATTATTATTCTTTGTTCTTAAATTTATTATGATTTTCCTTTAAATCTGAATGATCTGCTTTGTTGTTTATATAGGTTGCTATATCACTTCGTGCAAACTTATAGGAACTTCTAAAAGTCTACCAGTTTGCATGCACCGGAGGTATGTTTCTGTTAGAAATCTTTTTCCTACCTTTTAAGCCACATACACATATATTTAAATTTTGTGTTTTTTAGATGGCCACGCAAGAAGAAATTGAGCATATATCAAGCGATGAGCCTCAAGGAGGACGAGGACAAAAAAGAAAGACAACACGTGTTGCGAAGAAACCTGTAAAGAAGAAGCAAACTGGTAAGGAAAATGCCACAGGATCTAAATGGTGGCAGTATTACGACAAGTACATTGATGAGGAAACTGGTTTGCAGAGGGCACAATGCAAACATTGCCCTCAGACTTTAGCTGCTGAGTCATACACAAACGGAACATCAGGATTGAAAAGGCATGCCCAAGCATGCGAAAACAATCCTGATTTTAAGATGAAAGATCAAGCGAAGATTCAACTAACAAAAAATGATGGTGATGAGGGGGGTCCTAGTGAGATAAAGACATGGAAATTTAGTGCAGAAAATACCCGTAAAGCGATCGCTAAGAAGATAATTCTAGATGAGTTACCTTTTTCCTCGGTAGAGCATGAAGGCTTTAAGAATCTTATGGAGACCGTATGCCCAAACTTTAAAGTTCCAAGCCGGCATACAATTGCAAGAGATTGCGGGGAACTTTTTCTAGAGGAGAAAGCGGTTTTAAAATCGTTCTTTGGGAATAGTAAGACAAGGATTTGTCTTACTACTGATACGTGGACCTCCGATTCAGAGGATAAACTATATGTGCCTCACAGCACACTTTATTGATGAGAACTGGGTCTATCACAAGAGAATCATAAATTTCAAACCTATTCACTCTCATAAAGGAGACGCGATTGGAAGGAGTTTGCAGAAGTGCTTGGAGGAGTGGGATATTAATAATGTCCTAACCATTACAACCGACAACGCTTCTTCAAATGACACAGCAATGACATACCTAAGAGGTACATTTATTATTAATCTAATAATTTCATTTACCACTTAACATTACATATTCTAATTTCATTTATGTTTCATATCTTTTAGGTAATTTAGACAACCAAATTCTTGAAGGGCGTTACTTACACGTCCGTTGCATGGCACATATTGTTAATCTGATTGTGAAAGATGGTCTAAGTAGTAGAGAAGGTGCCATCGAGCGTATCCGAAATGCCATCAGGTACATAAGAATATCACCGAAGAGGTTGCAGCAATTTAGAGGAGTGTGCACAAAAAAAAGAGATTAAAAGCAAAGCTATGTTGTGTTTGGATTGCCCTACGAGATAGAACTCTACATATGAGATGCTTAGTAGGGCTGAGAAGTTTGAAGCTGCATTTAAGTCTTATGATCGGGATGAACCAAAATTTAGAGAAGACTTGGACAATGAGATCCCAACCACCTCAGATTGGGAGAGTGCTAGAGAGATAAACCAAATTTTAGAGCTTTTCAAGAAAAAGACCATATATGCATCTGCTTCAACGTATGTGAATGTGCATCAGTATTTCAGAGAGGTAATGGGAGTTGTAAAAAAGGTTAAGGAGATGCAGAAGTCTAACTTTTACCATCAATACAGAAATGGGAAATTTGATGGATGCTAAAATTAACAAGTATTGGGGAGAAGACAAGTTTGAAAACAAGTTGCTTTACTTTGCAACTATATTGGACCCAAGATCGAAAGCAAGAATGATCCATGTTGTTTACAAGGAAGTATTGATGCTTGATAAACAGCCTCAAGAAAAGGAGAAAGACATTGAAGAAAAGGTGCAAGTTATTGTGAATAAGATTGTAGATGCATTGCAGGCAGTCTATCGTGAGTACGAGTTAGACCATGAGTTGGAGAGTACATCAACTTCTTCAAATGTTGAACATAGTAGTCAAATGCCATTGGACGGGGAAGATGAATTTGTGGCTAAATTCAAGTGTGGAGGATCATCATCGTATAAAGCTAAGTCTGAACTGGAAAAGTATCTAGACGATGATGAAGAAAAATGGGATAACAACTTTGATGTATTGAAATGGTGGAAAGCGAATTCGTCTAGATACCCGATTGTATCCCGAATGGCAAAAGGTATGAGTACTTTAATATTTATTCAATATTTATGTAATTATAGATATAAACTTAAATTGTGGATTCTTTCTTGTTTTTTAGATATACTGGCTATTCCGGTGTCTAGTGTTGCTTCAGAATCGGCTTTCAGTACGGGCGGAAGAGTTATAGATGCTTACAGGAGTTCATTGTCCCCTCCGGTTGTAGAGGCATTAATATGCACTCAAGACTGGATCCGTAAGTCCAAGAAAGCTATTAAGGATGCTGAAGATCCGACTGATTTTGACGAGCTTGGAAATGGTAAAAAAAAAACTATACTAGTTGTGTTTTTTCTTTTTATTATTTACTTATTTTATATTACCTTCGTTCATCATTTTTTTTTTTTGTAGATTTATGTGAGAGGATAGAACCAAGTAAAGCGAACAAGGGGATGGATATCGACTAGTATGTCATGACGTTATTATATTTTGATTTGGATTGTGATTTTGGTAGACTTGTGGTTATCCATTTACTAATTACTATTTAGGCATGAAGGCATGAAACTTGTTACTTTAATGACATTATGATGTTTTTGGTTTTAATTGACACTATGAATAACCGGTTCTTAGCGCATTGTGTTAGCACAAAAATCAATCTACTTGTTATTGCTAATTTGCTACTGCTCTTGCTCATGCTACAGAATAAAAATTGCAGTCAATTATGTGAAATTCAGCCATTGAGTTGATATAAGAACTAGGCTAGTTCTTCATTCTGGATACATGAAGAAAAGTTTGTGTGAGATTAGTAGGACACTTGTTTTTAATGAATTTAGATTTGAAAATAAGACTACTTGACCAAAGGAATTGCAGAAATCAGTAAAGCTCTACTATGGACTTTTATTGGTCGGCTTGAAATAAAGTGAAAATCTGCAGTATTTTGTTCGAAAAGATATAACTAACTTTTCATGAACAGTTGCAATGTTTCATGAAAGGTGTTTCGGTTGAGTATTTATATACTATTTCTTGATCTTTGAATGGATATAGCTATGAGAATACATATAGAACACACAAAGGTCAATTAAATTATACAAGCTTGGGCTGATGAAATGAATAATTCACAGATTGGGCCGTGGTAAAATTGGGCTTACAAACTCTTCCGTCGGTCTCGGGAAATCCCATTGGACCGATAAAACCCGATCATCAAAAAACCGAATACCCGACCCCTTATTTCGGTCGGGCCGCGGTCAACATTTACTACCAAACTCGGGAATTCGGTCGGGTCGGGAATCGGGTCGGGAGACTCGGTTTCCCGACTATGCTCAGCCCTAACTTGGTACATTATCGTTATAAACGTTTGTACAACCGAAATCCCATCATTAATTGATTTCAATTAGTTCTGTACGAAACGATAGCTAGTGATTAGATCTATTTGGGTTGACAACCCTACCCTAACTGGTAGCTCCAGTTCTGACTCCGGATTGTCTGGGGGTACACGTCAGTTATTCTGCTCTGTTTAACATCTCTGGGCAAGAGATGCCGGGTGGGTAAACCGTTAGTATTTGAAATCAAGGTTCAGGTGAGATCATACAACCACAACAATAAACCCTGATAATATTTAAGTATACCGAAACTGTTTTACAACTGTTTT
>JBCNJP010015153.1:0-10106 GCA_039602395.1 Deinandra increscens subsp. villosa
TCAAATGATTTTATTCTTTCATATATGTATATTTTAGCTAGGTTAACTAACAAATGTACTATTATAAATAGTGATAAAAGGAAGGTGATATAACATTTGGTCTCAGGTTCAAGACTTTGGCTTCCCATTATTTTCTTCAATTTTCTTTGGTTTGTTTTTATATTATTTTCTATTGTTTCATTTCTTTTCCTTTTTCACATTTCTAATTCTTTTTTTATTAATATTTATGTCCCTTTTATATTTTTTTTTTTCGTTTTCTTTTTCTTTTAGGTTTTCTTAACTTTAGTATAACATCATTACCTTTACTTTTCAATTTTTTTTTCCATTTTGTGTGTTATTTTTGTTTAACATCAATTTGCAGTCTTTTGCATTTGTATTTTATTTATATTGCGTTTTAACGAGGTAATTGTTTGTCCTCGTGACGATTACATCAAGTTGTTTATTCTTTAGTTGTGTTTTAACATAATTTTATGTATAATAATTGGTTTAGTTTAGTCGAGTGTGGTAAATAAACCTCGAGCTCATTTATTAATTGAACTTCAATAAAGGCTTGAGATTTGGTCTATTTAAGCTCAACTCGATTAGAGACTTCTAGTGAGGCATTCCTATATTAACTTAAGAGTCAGTTTTACTTTTTTACACTCCTATCTAAAATCCAACGATTTCAATTTCTTATTTCATTACTATTATTATCATCATCATCAAACTCAAATAATAAAAACATTAAGCGATATTCATAGTGAAGATAAAAAAAATATTCTGAGGAGAGGGTTATTGATAAGGGGGTTTCTTCTTTATGAATTGGAAAGGGATTGAAGTTGGAGAAAGGGTTCGTTCGGCAATTGAGAATTTATGGAGGGGGATGAAAGATAACAAATATTTTGTTTTTCAGTTATATTTTACTTTTTTGTTAATTATATTTTGTTTAAAGTAAATTATAAATTTGATTTATGTGGTTTGGCTAAAATTACACATTTATCCAACGAGATGGTTACCACCCCGCGCGTTGCTGCGAGGTTTAATTTGTATAATGAACGAAAGTAAAAAAAATTAAGTGGTATAAAACGTAAAAGCTAAAGTCTCGTGGTGAAAGTATAAAACTATAACGAAAGTTAAAAAGTTAAGGGGTATAAAACGTAAAAGTCTAAAAGTCTCGTGGTGCACGGTGTTGAATTTATATGCTCAACGAAAGTTAAAAAGTTAGGGGTATAAAACGTAAAAGTCTAAAAGTCTCGTGATGAAAGTATAAACTATAAAAGTATACTAAAAGCGAAAGTAGAAAAGTTAAAGTTTCGTGGTCAAAGAAGAACACAACAAAACTTAAAACAAAAAAAAAAGTTTTAAAAGTTAGAGAGTTAAAAAGTTAAAGGGTATAAAACGTAAAAGTTTAAAAGTCTTGTGGTATAAGTATACTAAAAACAAAATTAAAATGTTAAAAGTTTCGTGGCTAAAGTAAAATATAACAGAACTTAAAACAAAAAAAAACTTTGACGAAGTATAAAACTATGAAAAAAGTCATCGTCAAAGTAAAAAACTTTAAAAGTATACTAAAAATGAAATTAGTCGAATAAAAAACGAAAGTTAAAAAGTTAAGGGGTATAAAACGTAAAATTCTCGTGATGAAAGTATAAAATATAAAAGTATACTAAAAACGAAAGTAGAAAAGTTAAAAGTTTCGTGGCCAAAGTAGAAGACAACAAAACTTAAAACAAAAGCAAAAAAAAAACTTTAAAAGTTTGAGGGTAGAAAACGTAAAATTATGAAACATATGTGGCCAAACTATGAAAACCGAAAGTTTGCTATTTCATTAAAAAAACAAATTGTAAAAGTTTAGGGGTAGAAAGCGTCAAAGCACCAAAGTCACGTGACCAAACTATGAAAAACGAAAATATCACTATTCATTCTCAATTTCTATTGTATATATATATAATATGAAGCCTCCCTAGTTGAAAAGGTCAAAATACTCTAGAAGGATGGAATAACATAACTTCTCAAATGAAGCTAGTGTTGTAAATCACAATGAAGCGAAACATGCAAAAAAATATATATATATATTTTGAATAAATGTGCAATTTTGATCAAACCATATTGAGCAAATTTACAACTTACTCTAAAATAAATATGAGTAAATTACTCTTTTAGCCCTTGTGTTTTTGTAAAAAAACCACTTTTAGTCCAATCCTTTTAAAATAATGACTTCAATCTATTAATCTATTAGACATTGTACAGACTTTTAATTTTACATAGCAAATACAGCCAAAAGTACGGTAGATTGCCATCGACAAACAAAAAACAGACAAGAAAAAAAAAGTGAATGATCAGTTACGGCACGCTTGCTTAAAAGTCCCGACATCAATTGGTCATGAAAGATCAATTTGCAGGCAACTTTGAAACAAATTCCCAATGGCCGGCCTTCTTTTCCTTACTTTCTGAGTCCACCATTTCAACGTTGATCGGAAATTAATATGAATCATGTGGTGGTGGTGCCGTATCCCGGCAGAGGCCACATAAACCCTCTCCTCAACCTCTGCCGCTCACTATCTTCTCGACTGAATCACACCACGGTTTTCACCGTGGTCGTCACCGAGGAGTGGCTACGTTTTCTCGATCCGGATGATCCGGAGCGTGAAAACGTAAGATTCGCCACCATCCCTAACGTCATCCCGTCGGAGCTCAACCGTGGCTCCGACATGGTGACGTTCCTCACGGCCGTTCAGACAAAAATGGAACGGCCGTTTGAGGAGGTGCTTGACCGGATGGTCCATCCGGTCAAGCTCATCATAGCCGATGCAAGCATGCTCTGGCCGTTTGACGTGGCTAACAGAAGGAATATTCCGGTAGCGGCGTATTCGCCGATGAGTGCCTCCATGTTTTCCGTCCTGCTTCATGTGGATCTTCTCCAATCGCATCATCACCTTTTCGCTGACGTCTCAGGTGCCATTTCTCATGTGAATTGCTAACTATTTATCTCAAAAGTAACGATTTCATATTTTCATCCATAGATTTTTTAATTTATACAACAGTTCAGAAATTTTTTAGGATAAATAATCAGCCACGAACATGTCCAATTTCATTGAAAAGGAATAATCTCTGATATGGTTGCTATTTTTGTATTCATCACGATTTTATTGCATGATTCAAGTTTGAACGGAAACGGATGATTCAAGTGAAAAAGTTTGAATTCGATTCTTCTCTCAAATATCTATACTATATTATATTATTATGATAATACAGGACTATATTAATTTTTAAAATTATAAAGGTAAAATTGTTTTTTTTTTATAAACTTAACTTAACTCATTTAATATCTTTAAATACAAAATAATAACCGAGTAATAGGAATTTAATTAATTACTTATTTTTTTGAACGGCGGAATTTAATTATGTAACAATCAATCCATATTAAGTTAAATTTTTTAAATAGTTTTTATTTTATATTATTACACATTTACTTTATTTACTAGCACGAAACTCATGCGACTCCGTCATCTACAAATTACAATGCGATATTCATTTCTCTATTTGAAAGATAATTTTTGTATTTAACTTATTTTTTACTTTACATATATAAATCATTATAATTCAATTATCATCAAATAAATTATTTAAATTTTCATTTTCCATAAAATACAAATTTAATTTCTTGTTTGAACATTATTATATCTATACCTCACTTAAACTCTTTATTTTTTTTAGTAAATAACAAGTTTGTGCTCCTCAAATGTATTAAACCTTCAAATCTACTTGATACTTCACCAATTAGTCAAAGCGTTTATCAATATTTGTATTAGTGTGTTATGTTATCCATGCAAAAACTCCTCTGGTTATTTTAATATGAACTTGGCAATGTGTTATTTTTGCTATTATCCTTGGCTTGTTTTTACATATGGGACGTAGAGGTGTTAACTTAAAAAAGTAACATATTTGATTCATCTTGGTTCTTTTTTTTTTATTGAAAGTGCAGCAAAAAAAATTGTTGCTTTTTGTGTTTTTTTTTTTATCTTTTTGTTGCTAATTACAATAGAAGTGGAGCCATTTTTTATAGTTTTGGGCTAGAAAACTGGGCCTGGAAATAGGATGTAAAAGTGGGCTGGAACTAGGCTGAACCTGGGCTAGAAAATGGCTGGAATATTAACTAGAAACTGGGCTGGAAATAGCCTAAAATTCGGTCTCGGGAAAAGGCCAAATCCCGACAGAACCGAGCATACAGGAACCGAAATACCCGACTTTGGTTTTCGGGTCGGGATACGGTCAGGATTATTGCATCTTTTGGGAATCGGGTTGGGTCAGGGATCGGGTCGGGAATCTCGGTTTCCCGGATTCGCACACCCCTACTTGAAATAATAACGTTATATTGTTACACATCCTTTTGTTATTAACTTTCATTCTGTTTTTATTCTTTAACAGAAAGAGGAAACGAGACCATTGATTATATTCCCGGATTATGTTCATTAACAATATCGGACCTTCCAATGATCTTCCATAGTGGCATCGATGAGAAACTTAAGAACGTCTTACCCAATCTTTTCAACATAACCATGAAAGCAAATTATGTCCTTCTATCAACCATATACGAGTTGGAACATGAAGCCATCGATGCTCTTCGAGCTCGGATACGAGTACCCGTTTACACATCCGGACCAAACATACCTTACTCCCAAATCGAACCCAACGACCCTTCATCAAACGAACCCGTTTACTTAAAGTGGTTAGACTCCAAACCACCAAGAACCGTCTTGTACGTTTCTTTCGGTAGTTTTCTACCACTTCCACGTGATGAAATGGTCGAAATCGCGTGGGGGTTAGCGCAAAGTGGTGTGAACTTTTTGTGGGTGGCTAGAGGAGAAACCTCATATTTGAAAGATATTTGTGGGGAAGAATTAGGGGTGGTGGTGGAATGGTGTGATCAACTTAGAGTTTTGTCGCATTCTTCGATAGGCGGGTTTTGGACGCATTGCGGGTGGAATTCGGTTAAAGAGGGTTTGTTTTCGGGTGTACCGATGCTGACTCTTCCTATAACGATCGATCAACCGCTTCATAGTAAAATGATTGTGAAATATTGGAAGATTGGGTGGAATGTGAGGGAGAAAGTGGGCGTTTTTAAACGGGACAAGATTGCGATGATTGTAAGAGAGTTTATGGATTCGAAGAGTGTGGCGAGGATGGAGATGATGGAGAGAGCGAAGGAGTTTCGAAGAATTTGTCAAGAAAGTGTTGGCGAAGGTCGATCGGTTGATAAAGATCTTGATGCTTTTGTTAGAGAGGCATTGAAATGAAGCAAAACGAGTTGAATTAGGTTTTGGTACTTTTAGCCAAGATGCAAAGAGGCCGAAGTTGTAAGCGTTGTTGATTTGGGTGAAAAATGAAACAATTTGTTACTATTGAACACATGTACATGGTTGGTGTGCGTGTTTTTTTTTTAAACTAAATCTCTACTTATAATTGAAATTGAGTAAACTATAAAATGTGTCCTTTATGTTACTCATTCTTTTTTTGCAGGCTGTATTATTTTACTTCATTATACTATATATATAACAATAGAAATTAATAACTAGGGTTAGATTTAAATGAGAATTTTTTATCTCGAGAATTTTTAAGAACTAAATCTTAACCACTAATTTCAGGTGGGGACCACTATAATTAATGTGGGTTTTTTCTATATATATAAACTATTGGCTGATATTAGTTCTTTTTAGTTCTCAAACCCAATTGGTTCTCAAATGATCATCTCCCTTGATAACTAATAGTAACTTTTAGTTTGTTTTAGTTTGGCCACACATGTTTTTTTACTTTTACACTTTTAATCCATGTCTTTCTTTTTTCTTTTTTATACTTTGGCCACTATTACATTTTAATTTATTATTTTAAGAGTTTTACGTTTTATACTATTTAACTTTTATACTTTCGTTTTTAATATACTTTTAATTGTTTTATACTTTAATCACGAAACTTTTAGACTTTTACGTTTTAAACCCTTTAACTTTTGTACTTTCGTTTTTAGTATACTTTTAAAATTTTCGACTTTGACCACGACTCTTTTTATAGTAACAATAGAAACTTGATAACTAATATAGTAAACTTTTAGTTTGTTTTAGTTTGGCCAAAAATATTTTTTCACTTTTACACTTATAGTCAATGTCTTTCTTTTTTCTTTTTTATACTTTGTTCACTATTACATTTTAATTTATTACTTTAGGAACATTACTTTAAGGATTTTTACTTTTTATTCTCTTTAACTTTTATACTTTCGTTTATAATATACTTTTAATAGTTTTATACTTTAATCACGAAACTTTTAGACTTTTACGTTTTAATGATGTTCTTTTAAATAAATGCTACTTGCCATTTAAAAATAAAATAAAACTAAATGCTACTTATCTAAAAAAAAGACAATTATATATATGTTCTTCCAAACCTTGTAAATTACATATTTATCCGGTTTAAAATTAAAATTATATACATACCTTATTTTATTTAAATAATTATTACATATTTATTTGTTTTATTAAAATTAAATTATGGAGTGTTTATTTTATATTTATTTTCCAAATTTTATATATTTAATATATACATTCTTATTTCAAAATTATTAATCGCATATGTACCCATTTATATTTTTTGCTCTTTTACTAAGTTTTTTTTAATTTTTAATTTTTTTTTGGAACAGCATCGATCAGGCGACTTTGGTCTCACGTGTAAACCTACCTTTGCGGGGCTATGTCCAAGGTCGATTACTCGGACCTCCGTGAGAACCCAAACACCCCTCCTGGAGCTTTTTCCTGGCAGAAACCCCCTCCTGGGGCAACATCTGGTGAGACTGCCTCCCCTTGGATTAGAACTTGAGTCACATAGTAACCAAAACCCTCAGCCAAAGGGGTGAACCACTAGGACAAGTCCTAGTTGTTTAAGTTTTTTTTAATTGTTTTCTATTTATTTTTTTCTCTATGTTTAGGCTGGTATCTTTTCACTCCCTTAAACAATCATCAAATGAAAAACGAACATCAAAGTTGATTCACTACAATACCAAAAAAAACAAATACCAACGTTATTGTCCAATAGATTTTCAAGTAACAATAAATGGAGAAAAACAATAACTGAAAATTAAAGTCACAATCTCCAAAACGGAAAAAATAAACACTAAAGTTTTGCTTCGACTTTAATTAATTACTCTCACAAGATTTGTAACCTTTTACCGTGTCCTTTTACTCGTCGATGGTTAATGTTAAGATGCGAGATTTTCCATATCTGTTATGGTTATCTATCCTCACAACAACAACGATGATGTCTTTTTTTCTTACTCGTCGTTTAGTTTAATTCTCTTCTCGATTCAACACAATCAATTTTGAAATGGATGATAACACTCGATCAGTCAGTCAAAACTTCCTAATTTAGACAATTAGAGCTGAAATTATTAACCAAGATGGCATATCCTAATTGATATGCCTATTATTTTGGCTAGGGGTGTGCATGGATCGGTTTGAATCAGATTCGGGCTAAAACCGAATCCAAAACCAAACTTCGGTTTTTGCAGCTCTCAAATCCAATCGGATTCGGGTTTTTCGGTTTCACGGATTTCGGTTTTCGGTTTTTTATGGTTCGGATTCGGTTTTTTTCGGATTCAAATCCATATGAACTTTTGGGCTGAAAAAAAATAATAATCTTAATTTTGAGTCTATTTATTTTTTACATTATAGATAAAATTGACTACTAATAGCATTCAAAATAAAACTTTAAAATTCATAACGTTGCCTAAAAATGACCCAACGTTAAACAACTACATTCAAACAAATCATTAACAATCTAATCTCAAAGACTAAGGATCCATAATGTTGCACAATGATCCAAAATCAAACAAATCCTTAATGACCTAATCTCAAACACTCAAATGACATCGAAACAAAAATTAAAGTCGTATAATGATCTAATCTCGAAAAACTCAAAGATCCTCTAATGATTATAAATAAAAATTTTAAAATTAAAATTTAAAACCCTCTAATAATTAAATGGATCGGTTTGGTTTTTTCGGATTTTCATTTTAGCTATAACCGAAACCGATCCGAAATTTCGGATTTTAAAAAAGTTGGAATCTAAAACCGTCGGTTTCTATTTGGATTCGCTTTTTTTCGGTTATTTTGGTTTCGAAGACTTCGGTTTTTTGGATTCTTGCACACCCCTAATTTTGGCATTCGAATATTTTGAATATTGAATAATCCGCAATAAGAAGGGCGAACAATTATTTGTCAAATAATATGGTATTAGAGCACTCTCTGATTTTAGAACCCTAATCTTGTCGTGAATATCCGATTCTCATCTTTGACCACCAATGATAACAGAAACATCTTAACCAATGAAAAGTATATATGGAAACAATCGAGAATAAAATGACGTGAGGGTTGAGTCTATGGACAAAAGTAATGGTTTTCCCGCGGTGTGCGGTGGTGGGCCAAAGAAAGAGACCGCGCGTGGATGGTGGCCACGAAAAGAAGGAAAAGAAGAGGAGAAAGTGCGGGAAGGGGTGACGTGGCGGCGCGGCCACTTGTGGAAATACCATAATGGAGGTGCGACGAACCGACGATAGGTGTGGCAGAGGTGGAGGCGCGGAGTGTGGCTCTACCATTACCTTATCCTAATGGCTTAGGGTCTGTTTTATATGAGGGAATGGAATGGTCGAGTGAATGAAATGAAACATTATCATTCAATCGTCATGTTTGGTTACCAGTGGGAATGAAATAAATCATTGTTTCGTATTGTTTGATGGTTAGTAAAAACAAAGTAATCGAATATAATTACTAATATTTCCATTTAAATTAATATATATTTGTTTTATATTTATATTTTTTATCTTTTTATTTATTTATTTTATTTATTTATATTTTGAATTTCTTAGCGTTTATTAATTTATTTTTATTTAATATTTTTATGTTTACTTTTTATTCTTTTCTATTTTACTTCTATTTTTATTATTTTATGTTTTTATTTTATTTTATATCTATTTTATTATTTTTTATTTTTACATTTTTCGTACATTTTTATTTCCATTCCATTACTTGAAGTAATCGAAAAAAACACTTCCTCTATGGAATAAAAATCACTAAAATGGAATGAATCATATTCCTTATGTAATGATTCATTTCATTCCATCGTGCAACCAAACATGTCATTTTCATTCATTCCGATCTAATGACACGTTTCATTCCACCCTCCATTCTACATACCAAACACTACCTTAGGGTATGTTTGGGAGTGCTTATATGAGTGCAAAAATGTTTTTTGTAAAAGTATTTATTTAGTTATGATTTTTTGCAAATGAGTTTTTTTTTTTAAATGTTTGGTTAACTTTTATAGTGAGATTACTTATTTTATATATAAAATGACTAAAAAGGGTTATGTGGTTATAAGGTTAGGTGAATATAAGTTTAAATAAGGATGTGTTAGTAAAAAAAAATTCAAAAAGCCAAACCGAGTTTCAAAAGCCAAGAATAAACCTCATTTTTCAAAAGTTATTTTAAAAAGTGATTTTGCACTATCCAAACATAAATTTTAACTTAATGACTTTTTAAAAAGTCAATAAGTTAATAAGTCTTTTTTAAGAGCATGTGGTATACTCCGTTGAAGGGGGGCGTGGAAGGTTTCAACACCATAACCACACGTGGAACACCGCCCCCCTTAGGTGTTGAAGGGTTGCGTTGAAGATTCACGTGGACTTCTCCACGGCGTGAAAATTGAGTTGTTGAAGGAAAGCTCCAATCACAACATTAGATATATTGTTTTCTTTTTATTTTTATTTTGTTTAAACAATAAAAAATAAACCAACATCAACACACCACACCACACCATGTATACCACACTTGGTGTTAAAGTGTGGTGTTATCCGGTCATCGCCTACGTGTCACTTTAACACCACAATTTTAACACCGGTATACCACATGCCCTAAATGGTTAGTCAAACATGCTCCTAATGGTCAAAGGAGAGGTGGTAAGACTTTGTCTTCCACCTCGGAAGATCACGTATTCAATCCCTGAGAATGGTGTTTCATTTGTAATTTTTTAAAATAAATTAGAGAGTGCCTGCGATAACCGTTCGAACAATAAAAATAAAAGATAGT
>JBCNJP010015154.1:0-10104 GCA_039602395.1 Deinandra increscens subsp. villosa
AATAGATTTTTTTCACTCACAACTTACTATTTAGTCACACAATTTAATTACAGTGGAAATATGTACTAGATTTTAGCCACATAACTAAGTAAAAACCGTGGCCATTGCTCACATTTAGCCACGCATAATATATACTTAATAGTTTTGTTTTCTTTTAATTTACTAAGTAATAAAATCTACTCTTCCGTCACACAACATTATTTAAGCGTGACCATGCATTCCTTTTTGGTCACACGAATTAAAAATCATAAAAATTCCGTGGCCGTTTGGTGCATTTCGCCACTCTTTTTTAAGCGTGAAAAATAAGTGCCACATGTTTTTGTAAAACAGTGGCTAAAGCCACTGCACCTGATTGTTGTTGTCACATAAACAAAAAAATACGTGGCTAAAAGGGTCCAAAGGCTATATATTTGGCCACGGGTACAAAATATGTGTGGCTAAAACTAGTATTTCTTACCTTTGGCCACGTTTTTTTACAAAACAGTGGCTATGCGTAAAAAAAACGTGGCCAAAGCCACTTTTTGACGTAGTGATCGCAATGCTTTAATCTATATAGTACACTAAACCTATGTTTACTCACCAATTATTCATAGTTGACCTTTATTTTATACATGTTGTAGGTTTTGCTGTTTGATATCGATGATTTCGCTGATAACACTTTAGGATGCATGTAAACTTAATGAGACCTAAATTAATCAAGTTATGCTTTTATTAGTTGTTTTATTGTAACTGTATTATTATGTAATCATTGAGTGTTATGAAATGGGTTGATTAAGAATATCGTAACATTAAATAGTGTTGTGTGCATCTGGACACTCATCGTGTCCCGACATCTTCCGCCGTCGGTTGAGGTGTGACAAAAGACACCACAGAGCCTCACAAAGAACTGCTTGACCCATCCCTTTTTGCAACCATCACTGTTGTAGTATTGAAGCAGATCCTGGAGCGAAAAATCAAAGAAAGAAGGCCACCTACACCAAGACATGACCGCATCCCATGTCTTGGCAGCCACCTCACACCCAATGAGTATATGGTCAATAGTTTCATCCGCATTATCACACAAATAGCAGCCACCAAGGCAGATAATATTTCTACGAGCAAGTTCAACACGAGTCGTAGTCTACCCATTTCCGCCTGCCAACACATATGTTCACCTTGCTTCGCACCCACTTGCTCAACTCGTATCTGTAAAACAGGACCTACGACCACTGCCTATGATACACTTGCCTGACCCATTTCACCGAGAGGCCGGTATCACCGCCGCACTCCGACTTCCACTCATCAAATCCATCGGAAACAATAACATTTTTAACGGTCCCTGCAAGCTTTGAAGCTCATCCAACTCCATTGCATTATTAAGTCTCCTCTTCCAAATCCAACTTATAGAAAAATTACCATCGTTGCTATCCCAACAATCAGCCACATAGCAATTTTTGAACAAATGCAAATTATAAAGAGTAGGGAATTTTTCTGCAAGCGGCTCATCAGTGATCCACCAGTTATTCCAAAATTTTATCTCAATCTCTTTTCCAACAATACCAACCAGCATGTTTTAGAGAGGAATATTGGCCTGCAAGAAATCATTGCTAATTTTATAAAAAGACTTCTACAACCCCGTAGCAGACAAGCAGACCGATAGAGGTGTCCACAATTGATCATTGCTATGAATACCACAAATGACTTTTCGCCACAGTTTTTCACCCTCGCTCTTAAACCTCCACCACCAACGGGATAAGAGAGCTATATTTGTATCTTTTATTTTACCAATACCAAGACCATCGAGTTCTTTACTCAAAGTCACCCGAATCCAAGCGACCCAGTTGATTTTTTTGTGCTCCGCATCACCACCCTAAAAAAATTCGCCTTAATTTTTCTAGGTGAGCAAGAACTTTCGTCGGAGTCCTGTAGAGAGAAAAATAATAAGAGGGTAAAGCATCCAAAACAGATTTGATCAACGTAACTCTACCCCCGATGGATAACGTCTTGGCCTTCCACTTAGATAACTTTGCCTCAAAGAACTCGATTATCGGCCTCTAATTTTTATATAGGTTCATATAGCTCCCACCTAAAGCCCAAGGTACTTAAATGGCAAAAGACCCAGTTTACTTCGGAGAATATCAGCAAACCTATCTCACTCATTGTCCTCCATACCCACGCCATAGAAATGACCTTTACTATCATTAACACAGAGACCAGAAGCCAAATAAAAACCTCTAAGTAAACGCTTAATATTTCCGACATCCATTTCAGACCCATGCCTAATGATAACAACATCATCCGCATATAGAAAATGAGAACAGTCGTCCCATCTCTAGAGAGAGACACCCCATGAAACAAATCAATGTCGCACGTCTTTTTAACCATGACAAAAAAACCTTCCATGGCCAAGACGAACAAAGGCGTCCCCTTACCGAAGCCCCCGATAGCATCTAAACTCCTTCGTAGGGATGCCATTAATAACCATAGAAGCACGGCTCGGCTTCAAAATTCTAGAAATCCAATGCTCCATAAGTCAAGAAAATTTATTTGGCACATAACCGAATCAAGAAAACACCAATTGAGGGAGTCGTGATCCTTTCCAATGTCAATCTTAAAGATAAACCCCAACGATTCGATCTTCTCAACCATGCAAGAATCTCATTCATAATCAGAGGTCCATCCAGAAGCTACGATTTAATAAAAAGCCCGTTTGTCTTTAGATATTAATTTCCAAATAACACCCCTTAACGGTCTCACTAAGACCTTGGAAATCACCATGTTTAGAAATATTGATGAGGCTAATAGGCTGGTAGTCATTAGGTCTCATCGGATCCCCACACTTAGAAATTAAAGCAATAAAGGATGAAGCACACCCTTCACTAATCGTCTCGCATGTGTAGAAATAAGTAAAAACATCCCAGAAATCCTGTTCCAAAAGCTACCAAAATTTTTTGATGAAACAAAAATTGAACCCATCCCACCCATTAGCTTTATCCCCTTCACAGTTCCAGACAACATCTTTAATTTCAACCCTAGTGAATGACTTGATTAAATCAGCCGCCTCATCCGATGAGAGCTTATTACAGCCAAGACAACTCACAAACTGCCTATCCATCAAAGGATCCAGAAAGCGATCCTTAAAAACCGAAAACAAATGCTTTTAACGTGACTTGGAGTAGTAATCCACTCCTCGTCAATTAGCAAGCCGTTAATACGATTAGAACTTGTATTTTAATTAATAATTCCGTGAAAAAAACTAGAACTTTCATCCCCATCTAACGCCCATTTGACACAAGACTTTTGTCTAATATTGATCAAACTTCGATGCTCCAAATCAACCAGAAGTTTTTTAAGATCCAATCTTGTACGCAATTCAATCTCCGAAAGGTCACTCAAATCAGCCAGAGCTTCTAAGTCAACAATCTGATGACAAAGCGAGACACCAAGGCATTCCTCCATACTACGATTATCAATCAACCAACTCTTAATCCGTCTCAGCTTCATGAACAATTTCAGATCAGAATGACAAACAAAATAAAAAACTTAAGACAACATTGCTTAATAATTTGCAAAAACCCAGGTCGCTCTAACCAAAAATTAAAAAATCTGAAAGGCCAGGGCCCATAGTCATGGAACTCAAAATTAAGAATCAGAGGGTTATGATCAGACCGTTCACAAAGAAGAGCAGTAAAAGAAGCATCCGGCCACCGATAAAACATCTCCTTACACACCAAAATTCTATCTACTTTGCTCAAGTTCGTACCGTAATCAGACATGATAGGTATAACTGGTAACCGGAGTAGAATAGCTTTACGCGATTGTATTATGTTAGATATATGTTTAAGTATATACATATATATATATTAGATATATATATATATATATATATATATATATATATATATATTCTAATGACTTAGATACATGTGAAATATTCATTTGATGAATATATATGTGGGAATACATGTTAGAATAATTAAACATGTGAAAAATAAATAAGAACGTATCCTTACGTTAAAATAATGGTTAAAAATGAATAAATACATAACGTTTACGAGTATTATACGTATTTATATGGACCCGAGGCTTAGAAGTTATTAAAAATGTGTCCTAAAGTGAATCGGAACATGAAATGATAAGTATGAAGGGCTAAAATGTAAATTGATAGAAAACATATATATAAATATATATATATATATATATATATATATATATATATATATATATATATATATATATATATATAGGGGAAGGATCCTGCGAAAACACCCTTTTTTGTGAGAACTGCGTAAACAAATCTTAAAACCTACATAACTTTTTCATACATTAATATTTTTTTTAAAAATTTGCACCAAAAGTCTTAAAATTATATTATCTTTAATCCTATAAAAGTTTTAAAAAACTTAACGCTTTTTTTATTTTTTTAAATATTTTTTTGTGTGGTGCACATGTGCATCACAAAAAAAAACTCATACTTTTAGTATGAGTTAATTTTTTTTTTCTTAGTCGCACCATATGTCATATATTTTCATCATTTTTTTTGCGTTTTTATTGAATGATGCACATGTGCATCATACAAAAAAAAAACGCTCATACATGTGATATATATTAATAGTTTAAAAAGAAATTGCACCCTAAACCTTATAGTTGTGTTATATTTAGATATAAAGAAAAAAATAGCATTTTATAACTTTTTATAATTATATGATGCACATGTGCATCACACGGGAAAAAAAACGTTCAGTTTTTTTTTTTAATATTTTGCTCCAGATTTAAAGATAACGTAATTCTAAGACCTTTGGCGCAAATTTTATGAAAAAACGTTAACGTATGAAAAAGTTACGTGAGTTTTAATATGTGTTTTCGTAGTTTTCATAAAAAGATGTGTTTTCGCAGGATCCTAACCCTATATATATATATATATATATATATATATAGGGAGAGGATCATTTGAGAACCAATTTGGTTTGAGAACTAAAAAGAACTAATTTGAGCCACAAGTTTATTTACATGTATCACCCCTCCCATGAATTGTAGTGGTCCCCCTGAAATTTGTGGTTGAGATTTAGTTCTCAAAACAAAAAGTTCTCATTTGAACCTAACCATATATATATATATATATATATATATATATATATATATATATATATATATATATATATATAGGGTTAGGTTCAAATGAGAACTTTTTGTTTTGAGAACTTTTGAGAACTAAATCTCAACCACAAATTTCAGGGGGACCACTACAATTCATGGGAGGGGGGATACATGTAAATAAACTTGTGGCTCAAATTAGTTCTTTTTAGTTCTCAAATCAAATTGGTTCTCAAATGATCCTCTCTCTCTATATATATATATATATATATATATATATATATATATATATATATATATATATAGGTTTAGGGTAAAATACATCAAGCAAAAAACGCTACATCCATTGCGGATTGATCTGGGGCGTCCATCAAGATCATCCAACAGCCATGATCTATGGTGTTTCCGCCTATGGTGTTTTTTTCCCCACCGAAAACGCCATAGGCGAAAACACCATAGATCTTGCCACTAATTTTCAGGGGGGAAGCATTCAAATTCATGGGGGGGATTTCCTTATATATAACTTGTGGCTAAAAATGGTTCTCAAAAGTTCTTAAAACCAATTGGTTCTCAAATGATCCTCTCCATAGATATATATATATATATATAATATATATATATATATATATATATATAAAGGAATATATATATATATACGTATATCACCGAGCATGTCCCAAGCCTTATAAATAGCCCCATAATGTTTTAAAGCATAAAATAACATTTTGGTAGAAGTCTGGGGGTTAAATTGTAAATAAAATGTACAAGGACCAAAACTGTCAAAACCTGAAAGTTCCTCGCGTATCGCCAAGGCCGGAGGCCGGTTGTCGCGTAACACTGCCCAATTCTGGTCGTAGATTGCGACCAGCAGCTTAGTCACGAACGTGGAGGCCAAGTTTGATCTGATTAGTGTCGTTTTAATGCGATTAGTCACTAGGGACACGTAGTGGACTATCCTATGACCTCGATTAGTATAAATAACGGATCCAATCCATCGAATTTTCTTCACCAATTCTCGAACTCAACACCTAAAAACCCTCTTATGAACCGAAATCTTCCTCTGTCAAATTCGATCATCTCTTTTGGAGTTAGGAACTCAATATCTGTAGTCAAGCATCATTAGGTATGATTAACAATAACCTATCTCAGTTTTTGCTAATATTGCCTCTAAGTATGATTTTTAAAAATGCATAAAATCTAGGGTTCTTGAGCTTGTTTTGCTAAAATCGGGTGATCAGGTGGGAATTAGGGTCTGAATTTTTTTAGGTAATCCTAAAATAATATGTTTTAAGAAAGTCCTAAGTTTATTTCACAATTGGAAAAGGTTTGGAAAAGGTTTTATTAACGGGTCAAAATTAGGGTTTTCCTAACGTTGTTCTGCCCAAATTGAGTAAACGGTTTTGAATTAAGCTTTGATATATTAAAGCATATTATAAAATGTTATAATAGATAATACCATAAGCCAGTTTCGAATAAAAATGATGTTTGGTCAAGAAACGAGAAAAACAGGAAATTAGGGTTTCTAAATAAGATTATTTAATATAAAATAATCCGAAGGGTATAAGGACTTGAATTTTAGTATGACAACATGTTCTTATATATAATAAGTATATATGAAGTTAAAATGGATAAATATTAAAGTATTGAATTACCGAGTTAATCGGATATTTAGAAGTTCGTGCGGACCAAAAGGGTAAGCGCTGTACACTGGGGTTTCTTGCAAAGTGGGGGTGTCGCATAAATCCCTACTGGGAACTGGCATACCTCACTGGGCGATCCCGGAGTGAGTGTCTACTTATAGGAATGCGCGTCTTCATATTATCGTTAAAAGAAAAGGATAACTACCTAAAGGGCATTTTGGTCATTTTGACCTTTAAAAGGAATGAACTTAATAATTGAATATTATTAAGATAATAAGATGTTAAAATAAACATAGGAAGTGTTTATTATATTAAACTTTGCGTTAACGCCATACAACACGCGATTAGGTTTAATTGGAAGGCATCGTAGAGGTTTTACCTGAATTAACTGCTTAAGAGTATAAGGTGAGTTCTATGAGCCCACTCTTTAAATGTTTAAAATGTTTTAACTGTTTTAACTGTTTTCAAACTGATATACATAAAAATATTATGAAAATATATTCAAATGGTTTATAACCGAAATATTGCATGTTTTAACTAATAGAATTGTTAAAAGGTTTTTTACTGATATATACGTGGAAAGTTATGAAAATGATTATTGATGAAATGTTTTATAAATATTAAACTGCTGAACAGCTGTTGATTTGAAATATACGTGAAAAGGTTGTAATAGTTTTTACGAGTGAAATGTCCTAAACTGTTTTAAACTGCTAAACTGCTTTAGAAATGATATACATGGGAAATGCTAAGGAAATATGTTAAAATGCCTTTTACATGTTTTGTGTTGATACACATACGTAAGATGTCTTAAGGCCTATAATTGTTATAAATGATGATGACCCGTTATAGACTATTTTCAGGAAGGTTATAATAAACGGGTAATGTGAAGGATGAAACTTTTATATAAAGTTTTGAGAAATGGAAAATGTGAATGTTTGGTCTAAGCTTATGTATGTGAATAAGTGTCGGGTAAATATGATCTTATTAACCTTGTTGTGATTGTAAGATGTAATCTATACTGGGATGACTCTATATCATATCCGTTTGTATTTAAGGTGGGGTGGATACGCTGCGGTACTTGTTGATACCTGATGTGTGCGCCGTGTGAAGTATCAAGCTATGTACAAGATCAAGCCAAATGTTGCTTGGTCGAGCCTGGTCCGAACCTGATGTTCGGACTGACCGAACCTAAGGTTCGGACAGGGATCGGCCAACTGGGTATAAATAGGTGTTTGATCTTTGTAATAGTTAGTTCTGTGCGTGTGAGATCTGTTAAGTGTGTGTTTTCCAGTGTGTAATCTTTGTGTCATTTCTGAGTGTTTAGACTGATTGTAATTGTTCTTTGTTGATCAATAAAACAATCGGTTAATTACGTTTCGATGTCCGATTAGCTAGATCGAGTAGACGATCCGATGCTCACGCATTTTCAAGTGGTATCAGAGCTTTCTGGTTCACTCTACTGATCTGTGGTTGATATTTCTGGATCTTTGAAGTGTTTTTTGGTGTTTTTTGAGTTTGTTTGTGTGTTTTTCATCAAATCTATTGAGTGTTTGGTGTCAAAACTGCTTCTAAATCATTCCTTATTATTTTTCTCGATCCTCAGTTGCAAGTTTCATCAAAATCTGTCAAGTTTCGCGCATTTTTGAAAATTTATGTCGAGGTTCGGAGGTTTCTGGTCAAGTTCGGCATAACTGCTCCGAAGCTCAAGTTCGGAGCTTCGAAGTTCAAGTTGGTGAGAGTTCGGTCAGTGTTCGGTGAGAGTTCGGAGTTTAGCAAGTTCGGTCGAGTTTCGGAGGTAGTCTTAATTCGAAAAAAGTTCGGCCTATAGATTTAGGTTCGGAGGGAGTTCGGTGGAGGTTCGGAGCATTGTGACAAGTTTGGAGAGAGTTCGGCCGATCATGATTCAAATTTTTTCAACGATGTCGGAATTTCAAGCATTTACAGCGATGCAGAATGCGATGCAAACTATGCTAAATTTTGACAAAGAAATCGGAACAAGTCAGAAAGTTCCCAAATTGTTGAAGCTAGAAGATTATCAAAATTGGAAGAAACGATTTTCCGCTTACATAAGTACAAATGATATCGATTTGTGGATCCCGCTTAAGAAGCTTTATCAACATCCAACAGATGCGGGAGATTTCAAAGAAGTTCATACCTTTGATCTTGCTGAAATAAAATCATACGAGCTTGAACAAAAAGCATACAGTTATCTTACAATGGCATTGCCCACTGAGTTGCTTCATCAATTTAGCACTTGCAAGAAATCTAAGCAATTGTGGGATGCTTTATCAGCGAGGTGTGAAGGTAATGATGACTACAAGAAGAGTTGGAAGAAAGTTCTAAACAAAGAGTTTGATAATTTTTAGAATTATGAGAATGAAAACATTACTGTTCTCATTTCAAGGTTGTCACACTTGATTAGTGAATTAAAGGTGGTTGGGATTAAGAAAACTGATGCTGATTTGAAAGAAAAGATTATAGAAGCTTTGCCTGAAAAATGGGAAAACTATGTTTTGCTACTCACACATGATAAGGATTATTCTACAATGACATTTCACGAGCTTACTAGAAAACTTCATGCTCGGGAAATGGAAATGTTAAACTCAAAAAAGTCAACTGCTACTTTGCAGAATCCTGAATTGTATCATGGTGAGAATAGTGCAAGCATGAATGCAAAAGCTAAGCCTAATTTGAGTTCTGCACCAAGTGTTGCTTTCTTGTCAGGAAGTTCAGGAAATTCTAATAACAATTCTTCACGGGGTTGTAGCTTTACAATTCCAAATACATCAAGTCAGAATGCGTTTTCTGTTGAATCAACAGATGATTGTGCCAAAATGATTTCTGCATTGATTTCATCATCTTTTGGGTTGATTATCAAGAATGTTGCTGACGCAAAGTTAAACAGCGATGATCTTGATGCACTTGATGATGATCAACTAACTAAATTGGATATATCATGGCAATATACTATGTTATGCCAACGATCGAAGAGATTTTCAAGAAACATGGAAGAAATATTTCTGGTGAGAAATTAGGTTTTGACAAGTCAAAGTTAAAGTGTTACAAATGTTTCAACTTGGACATTTTTCTAAAGACTGTCCACATGCTAATAAACCTGGTTTTACTCAATCACCCAAGCCTAGTTTTTCTCAACCATCTACTAGTAATACAAGCAAGACAACAACCTTGAAAGTTCAGCATGATGGTGTTTATGATTTGGGTCAACAATTTGGATATGATTCATCAGCATTAATTGTCACTCATGTTCAATCAGACGATGATTGTTCAGATAATAGTTCCGATACAAGTTCAACACTAAGTTCTTATGACTCTGCTGAAAATTTGGAGAGTTTGATGAAAGAAAATGCTTCGTTGTTGAATAAAGTTCAAA
>JBCNJP010015155.1:0-10101 GCA_039602395.1 Deinandra increscens subsp. villosa
ATTTAATATTTTAATATCAATACTAGGATAAAACCCGTATGTTATACGGGTTGAATCATTAAAAATTAAAAATATATATATAAATGATAATTCATGCATACCCTTCTTATTACCAGAATAACGTATTACATTACATTAGATAAAAAAACTTAAGTTATAATTCATAATATGGTATTGGTGACTTTACTCTCTTTATAAAAAAAATATATATTTAGGGCATGTATGTACTTGTATATTAGGAAAATGCAGGATAAACTTGATCATGTTTAAAAAACAATCAAACTCTCAATAGCGACTAACTTGAATTATGAAATTGACAAACGTGAGACTTTAGGTCTGTATAAAAAGTTAGATGGGTATAAAGTTTTATCAAAATTATAATGAGCGTATTCTAAGTGTGGAGTATAAAATTTAAATTATAATCAAAAGATTATAATGTTATCAATAAAAAATGTTATGTTGATATATATTAGAAAACTTACAATTGTATTAGGCGCGATGTCTAAAATTTCCAAATTGGATGAACATGGCTCATTTGATATGATAGGAAAAACTATTTAATATTGGATATTATAAACATGATTTTTATCGCTTATGAATTTCTCTATAAATAGTATCACCCACAACGCAACGCTGATTGAATTTGTAAAATAGTATTAGGTATTCGTTAATTAAAATATTAAATATGATTTGCTCAATTATATTTGAAAACACACTAAATACATGTTTATTGGTATTTTATAAGTTTCTAAATATTTTTTAAAATGAAAATAATAACAGTTTAAAAAATTATTTCTATATAAAAATAAGATGTAAATTAATATATGATTGTCCTAATTTCATAAATATAAATAGATAAAATATATCATGATTATAAAATAGGATATAATTTCCAATAAAAAATAATTAATTAGGGAATAGATTTGAGAGGGAAAACTTTTGTGAGAATTAACCTAGTGTTGACATGTGTCAACAATTGTAATTGTTTATTAGAGTAGGAAGATAATATAAATAAAAATATATTAAAATCTTAAATCTATATGATACGGTACTAATTAGTTGTTTAGACGTTTTACCGTGTGTTATTGGTGTATACTCTACAGTATCTAGTGGATGTAGTTGGTTCACTCTTTGAAGCCTATGTCGGGGGGAGGGGGGTGCTAGTTTTACCTGTTTGTTAGGGGTTTCCACCAATAAATGGTTTTTAAATTGGACCTAAAGTATCGATTAAAATCTCATCACAGGAAGACTTGAAAAACGTTCAATAAAATTATATATTGTAATAAGTGTCTCGAAAATTTGCTATCATTGTGAATTAGCAAGTGATAAATCACTTATACTTATACTAGAATTGAATAGTAGCTAGAGAAAGTGTGTTAAAAACGATTTTTGAATTCTTTTTTATAGAAAATGTTTTTTTTCTTTTTTATCAAAGCTTTTCCTGTATTTTAAAAATGTTTTATTATTTAAAAAAGAAACGTTTTTCCCGATAAATGGCGTACCTTTTTCAAACATTTTCTTCAGAATAATGATTTGAAAAAACACAATTTCAGAGAATTGTTTCCTTAGGGTAAATATATAACAAATTTTAATTTTATTTCTTTCAAACGATGGGTGTGACAAATAAGTGGCATGTTTAGCCTCTCTTTGACCTTCCTTCACAACCAACCGAGCCCGAGTAGAGTTTTAGCCTGAAAAAATATTCATGAGGCGAGTTCAAACTTTAATAACAGAGCTTGAAAGAGCCAAATGCGTAGCCCATAAGTTAAATGCCCAATTTTTTTTTATTTTTTTTTGAACGGCTAACGAATGCCCCGGAAAACCCGGGGACTATTTACACCAGTTGAGCTCATTCCAGGAAAAATCCACCTCCGCGAGCGGCCGGGTGGTAAAACCTGGAAGCTCAGGGATCGAACTTGTGACCTTTCAGCCCCAAGTCTCCCCTCATCGCCAATGCCCATTCCAAAGTGTTGCCCGTAAGAATCGAACTTGTGTCTCAAGTAGAGAACACAAGCTTCCTATCACTACACCACAATTAAGGGGAAAAAAATATACGAAACAATTAAATGTACCGGTATTAAATTGGGCATTTTTTTTTTTAAATTTCATTCAATTTAGCATCTAAGATGTGAAAAATCATTGAAAGACTTAAAGTATGTTTTTTTATATGTGTAAAAGTTATTAAGCAATCTATGCGAGTATAAAAGAACATATGTTGACTTCTCATATTATTTACCAAAAATACTATGATTAAAACGTTATGGGAACTTGAGTGAGATTGGAAAAAACAAGTAACTTAATTGGAACAATTAGGGTGGGGGTATCTTGGTTTAGGCAACACTCGGTAAAGTTTCAATTTTTGGTTTCAACGGTCACTCCAACGTTTTAATTTTTCTGGGTAAAGTTTTACCGAAAAGGGAGGGGGTTTGCCGATTTGGAGATGCCGAAGGTGGGTATGCCGATACATACCACCCACCCTTAATATATATGATTGCTTTTTAATAGAAAATTTAATTAAATCTCACCTTTTACCTATTTTATGAAATTTTAGCCTACACCATTTTAGATGAGGATAACCACCCGATATCATTGGGCTAAATGTCTTTTGAAAATATATATAATACTAATTCATAAGCTTCTCCTTTAATTAGATAAGGCTATGTGTTCTCGCCTTTATGGGGTAGTCATGAAACCCGAGAAAGCCCCAAACACCATTACATAGGGGCTTTACGACGCAAAAAAATATATGCGAGGCCTTGTATATATGGCACCCCAAACTCAATCATTTGAATGGTTATCCATTTATTCATTACACTTGATTGGTCGGTTAATAAAAAAATAAAAATAATAATTATTATGCGATAATTAGGGCTTTATGGTGTTTTATGCACTATACTATTTTTAATCATGGAGTCTGACTAGGATGTTACATAGCAAATAACGCCCAGAAATAAAACTCCATGACTACGTAACTACACGTATCCTAATTTTAATTTCTTTTTATCCCATGGAAACATAAGAATATATAAACACAAATATGGTCCATATTATATAATTTAGACTGAATTATAAATCTCATTTTCATTTATATGTTTAGATGTGATTTTTTATGTTTAAAAAACATCAATATTATATTTTATGTAAACAATTTGTTATAGTTTATTCTTTACGCTAGCTTTCGTTTATTAGGGTGGGGGTATGGTGCGGCATACCCTTCGGCACCGAAATCTGCTACCTTAGGCAACCATACTCTCTCCTTAGGCAAACAATTTTCGGCATCTAAATTGGGTTTTTTCGTCATATGGTTGCCGAGAACTTTGTGTGTTGATGGTGGTCCCCACTTCACAAACCTACCCAATTTTGCCTAAACATCATTCTACAACCATACCCACCACCAAAACATCAAATTCTACATATTTTTCTCTCTCTTGTTGGCACCATTTGATTGGTTAATTTTAATGTTTCAAACTTTGTTTAGACAACCATATCCCCTATCCTTATTTTTATTAAAGTTTTATTCACATGGACTATTAGTGTACATATCTCAAAGATTTAGATTAAATTGTAATAGGAATAAAAAATATCAAAACACCTCCTCCTAAAGTCTTAACTAGTATCTCATCCCACAGGATTTATATAATTTACAGAACACCATTTTATGATCGTCATGGATTGCTATCGATTCATTTTCATGTTTAAGTAACTGGAGATCCGAAAATCGTGTTTTGGGTGGGGAGGGGGTGGGGCTTTGAGATTTTTTTTTTTTTTTACTCATATAGTATATGAAGTAGACTTTTCAAAACTAATAAACGAAATTTAGACTAAAAGATAAAGGGAGAGGATCATTTGAGAACCAATTTGATTTGAGAACTAAAAAGAACTAATTTGAGCCACAAGTTTATTTACATGTATCCCCCCTCCCATGAATTGTAGTGGTCCCCCTCTGAAATTTGTGGTTGAGAGTTAGTTCTTAAAAGTTCTCAAAACAAAAAGTTCTCATTTGAACTTAACCCAAAAGATAAAAGACATAACAAATTATTTAAATAAAATAATATTAGTGTTTTTTAAACATAAGTGATGACAGATGATATATGAAATAATGAAATTATGAATAAACACAAAAGAGTAAATTACGGATTTCGTCTCTGAGGTTTGTACAAATTTCGGGTTTCGTCCCTAAGTTTCATTTATTACGGATTTCACCCTCAAGTTTTACAAAAACGTATCGGATTTCGTCCTTTTGACTAGCTTCTGTTAAAATTTTCTGTTAAACGGATGTAAAAAGACCTTAATACCCTTTTGTGTAAAAACAAATAAAAAATTAAAAGAAAAACAAACTTACAATAATACCCTTTTTTCTTTTAATTTTTTATTTGTTTTTACACAAAAGGGTATTAAGGTCTTTTTACATCCTTTTAACAGAAAATTTTAACAGAAGTTATCAAAAGGACGAAATCCAATACGTTTTCACAAAACTTGAGGACGAAATCTGTAATAAATAAAACTTAGGGACAGAATCCGAAATTTGTACAAACCTCAGGGACAAAATCCGTAATTTACTCATCACAAAATTTAACATATAATTAAGTTCTACTCGAAATCACATACCAGTCAAAGATTGAGGCGCGGTTTACATCACTTAATTCATCGAAAGAGGACCACCATATTTTAGATCTAGAATTAATTCCACCATTTCATGATTTTTAACATTTCTGGCTTTCTGGCCATCATTATGGAATACAAAACATCCCCATGAAATGTGTGAATATTATCATAATGCCTTCTGTCACTAAGGGTAATAGTAATACCTCTCCCGAGCTAGCTCGGGAGAGTGCTTGGGATCGCGAGATGCTCGGGAACACCATGACGTGGTGCTCGGAGAGGTTGCTCGGGAGAGGGTCACGGGAGTGGGGCACCGAGAGAAGAGAGCTCGGGAGAGGGGTGTGGGATTGTGGGTCCCCCTACTTTTTGAAGAGTTTGGGGTCTCGGGATGCTCGGGAACACCATGACGGGTAAAAAGTGTGGCTCGGGGAGGTTGCTCGGGATGCTTGGGGTCGCGGGGTCGCGGGGTGGGTATTACCATTACCCTAATATTTTTGTTTTTAATGTCAATTTACCTAGTTTACATGATACAAACCTATAAGCTTTTGGTTAAGAGGCATATAATTTATCATCATACTAACCATCCTATCATTTGAGTTAGATGAAGATATGAAGATTTTGATTTTGATAGTATTTTTGTATGTCACTAAATGATTTTTTACAAACAGTTGTAGTGAACCCTTGAGTTTTGGGAGATAGGCAACGGATTAAATGCGGTTGAGTGTAGGTCTCCATAAAAGTTCAATAAACGAGATTTGGTATTCGCGTGTTGTTACGGAGATAATGCGAGTACAAATACCAGTGCAGTGCTATAACGTTAAGTAAAGAAAATGGAAATAGAAACATTAAGTAACGGCGTTAAAATTTAAAGACAAACGCTTAAAGTATTGAGTCTACTACCCTAAAAAAAATTGTTACACAACTGTACCCGTTACATCACCAACTTATTTGCTAAATTCGTTGATCTTGAAAGAATATGCAGAGACAACGCGATGGCACAAAACATTTACATTCATTTTTTTGAACTGCATTTGGAGCTACCCCCAGATCTCCAATACCCGAGGGAGCCTTTCTGAGACGGTATTCGACACTCCGGGCTTAACTCACACAGGAACATCATCAATGGGGAAACTCACCACTTGGGAAAAAAAACCCCATTGAGTCCGGTTTGAACTTGAGACCTCAAGGTCCCCAAGCTCTAACCATCCACATACCATTGGGTCAAATGCATTTTGGTATATTTGCCAACAAGCTATAACATTACAGCTAGATTTTGTTGTCTGTTTGCGGCCGCAAGGATAACGTAGATACAAAAAGCAGTTGCATTGTTATAACGTTAAGTAAACAACTCGGAAATAAAGAAACATGAGTTACGACGCTAAAATTAAAAGACAAATGCTTAAAATATTGAACATACTACCCTAAAAGTTATGGTACACGATTGTACTTATTACACCATCAACTTATATACTAAATTCGTTATGCTTAAGAAAATTATATGAAAAAAACTGTAGAGCCAACACAACCACCTAGAATTTTCATTCTTATAACACCATAAAAAATTAAAATACGAAAAATTGCATAACAACACACGCCATCCCTAGGATGTAAGTAACTCCTATGTTATATTTAATATTTCATACCTTAAATTAATTAATCATCTTTTAAAACATTTTGGGTTAATAATGTGTATTTGATAACTTTTTTTGTTACATTTAGTACTAATAGTTAATGTGAGAACGGTTCAATGGTTATATGTGTAAGTCTCTTAAAATGGAGGTTTTTGAGTTTAATACTTGGCAGTTGTGTTTTTTATATAATTTAATAATAGATAAGTGAGTATGTATGTTTGTTATTTAAAGATATTAAAACGGAGTGGTCTTTGGGTTCAAGTTTCATATGTGATTAAAAAAAATAGGAGTTTCAGATTTGATCAAAAAGTTTTCTCACCTATGAATTGATTTCTTTCGAAGAAAAATGAAGATAATTAAGTGGGCTAGTAACACGTCACTAATCTAAATTTACCGTTCAATTCTTTTTTAAGAAAATAGTATTAGTATATTTCCATTTTAACACGTTGTTGGTTTTATTTAGAGAACTAAAAGAGTTGCCTTTTGTGGAAATAAATCTGGCTTAGGTTTTCAGTCTTAGACTGACACGTGTCGCATTAGGGACTAAAACAATGGGACCTAAAAGCTTGATTGAAGACGTTATTTCCACCTATTTAAAAAAAAAGGCTTAGAGCATATGGTATACCCCTTTATAAGGTGACGTTGAAGAGGATAATAGCGTGAAACACTGCTCTCCCTTTGCATTTTGGGTTGGCGTTGAACTTGACCGTGGAGATTCACATGACGTGGAAGAGGATGATGGTTGGACTTGCTCCAATCACAAAATTCCACACATTTTTATTTTATTTTATTTTTGTTTAAATTAATTAAAAATAACCACTATAACACCACGTCATCACACCATGTATACCACATTTGGTGTCATAAGATGGTGTTATTCAGTCAGTTGTCACGTGACATGATAACACCACCCATAATACTATGGTATACCACGTGTATTTGTTTCCAATTGTTCAAAAAGGGTTATTTTAATTATTTTATAGTAAATTACTATTTTAACCCTTTCTTTTCAGTTTAAAAATAATCTTTAATTACCGACAATTTATTTCTTTATCTTTTTTGACCTTTAGGACTCAGGGCCAAAACTCTTTTTGGTTTAAGGATATGTTAGTGGATTATTTTTTGACTTGAAATATATAATTAAATGACCAAAATCATAA
Organism: Deinandra increscens subsp. villosa; assembly: GCA_039602395.1. Classification (NCBI taxonomy): domain Eukaryota; kingdom Viridiplantae; phylum Streptophyta; class Magnoliopsida; order Asterales; family Asteraceae; genus Deinandra; species Deinandra increscens. The sequence continues at coordinate 7,394 of JBCNJP010015155.1, forward strand.
GTATCAAAATTTACTTTTTACACAATATATAATTGAGTAATGCAAAAGTTTTTATCTTTTATAAAAAATATCCGAGTTTTTAACAAAGATACGATCCTTTTGTTTGCATCAAACATCCAGTGGAGATATGAGATGAGAGAGGTGTCAATCATATCAGATCGATGGGTTTATGAGTTTTAGGTTAAGAGGCTTCACTCATTGAACCCCAATACAAGACATTTATTTGTGTTAAAAACATTCATCATAACTCAAACACCACCCTTTGACCTTTTTAGATGGCTGGAAACAACTTATAGACGTGTATATTGAGTTGGTGGGTTGTAATATATGAGTTAAATAGGATGTCTTGTAAACATGTTTTGCGAGCTGAAACAAGACAACCAGTAAAGGTAAAACATAAAAATTTGAACATTACTCATTTAATCAAACAAGTTACACATAAAAATGTAAATACAACTCATTTAATTAAACGTGTTATGCTCATTAACCTAGATATAACTCACTTATCAAACGAGTTAGATATGAAAACTCAACGTAGTCTATCTCTGGAGTACTAGAAGGGGGGACAAAGCTATGAGTTGTGTTTTATAATATAAATAATATCAAGAGTAAATTACAGATTTCGTCTTTGTGTTTTGCATAAATTTCACATATAGTCTTTAGTTTTCATTTATTACGGATTTAGTCCCAACTTTTTGACAAACAATTACGGATTTCGTCCCTAACGTTGATGTCTTGTTAAGTTTTTCTATTAAGTAAATGTTAAATGACCACACATAAATTAAAACAAAAAAAAATATATATAAATTACTAAAGATAACTTATGGCGGGTCCCAACCCACCACCAACTCGCCTTCTTCACCGTCTTTCGACCATCAACTTCGGCCACAAATTCCACCACAGTGGGGGCCCTGAGCATGTGCGAGATGTGCGACCGAACAGGGCCTATGTTTTTAAAAAAAATTGGTATATATATTATAAACATGAATACTTAATCAATCAATTTGTTATAAAAATGGTAAGATATCTGCAATATTTGTCGGTATCTACTTAAAATGTCATTTTAAATCATAAATTTTTGGAAAATTGGAATTAAATAATCCAAGTTATTGGGTATTGGCGGATAATAATCCGAGTTCCAATATTGGCCTACAATAATCCCAATTATTTGGGTCTTGGAATTCATTGGGCCACCGTTAATTTTTCACTAACTCCGTTAGTTGTGTGCTGACGTGGCACATGCCACGTCAGCAAGTATGATGCCACATCACCTGCCACATCAGCAAAAATGATGCCACATCACCTGCCACATCAACATGTACTAGCGGAGTTAGTGAAAAATTAACGGCGACCCAATGAATTCCAAGACCCAAATAATTGGGATTATTGTAGGCCAATATTGGAACTCGGATTATTATCCGCCAATACCCAATAACTTGGATTATTTAATTCCAATTTTCCTAAATTTTTATGTTTATCATTATAACTTATATTTTGTCTTATTTATGAACATTTTTTATTTGCAATTTTATTTTCGAATAGGGCCCATTTTTTTTAGCTCGAATAGGGCCCCTAAATTTTCAGGACCGACCCTGTTCCACCACTTCTGTCGATTATCTCCGGTCAACGCCGCCAACACCGTTCACTACTCACTATCTCCGATCAACACTGTCTTGCAACCTTCAATCACATAGTGAACTTATGGTGAAGCAGACGCCCCCGGAAACAGAAGCAACGACATGAAGTCATTGAGGTCCCCTACTCCAAATCCGAGTTTCAATCTTCTAATTTTTGAACCACCTGAAAAATTATGAATTTGTTGGGGATCCCGTTTAATTTAAAATCCAGTTCACCTCCGATGGGTTTTAAGAATTTGTTGGGATCGCCTACAGGTGGTGGACGAATGAAAGACTCAAAGACATAAACGATTAAATTTGAAACGGAAATGAATTGGTTTTGAATTCACTATGAAGAACATGGTCTGAAAATAGAATCTGAGGCACCGATTCAACTCTTTTCAAAACCAAAATTCAAATTAAGAAACGTGGGATGGGTTCCTTCATCTAGGAATTTTGATTAATGGATACCTGATTTTTTTTATTCAAAGGAACTAATTAACGGACCCCTGAATTTTAATTTTTGGAGAACTTGAACGTCTTCGGCGAGTAACGAACCCCAAATGTTCATCGATTCCGGTGGCGGGTTTCCGGTGACGGAAATTGGTGGTGGTGGTGAACGGAAACAGTATTCCTCTTTGATTCAATCTGCATAATATTCCCCCGTCAACGACTCCTCTCAACCACTCATCGCACGACGATTCCATTTTGTTACTTCATCTGGATTCAATCGTTGTTTCATTCTCCGGTGACGGTTGAATCGAGTTCCGATTCTGGATCTCCGCCGCCCAACGGCCCCACATCCACCAGCTCACGCCGCGAAACTTCTTCTCCGGCGACTAAACAAGGTTCAGTCGTTGTTTCATTCTCCGACTATGAAAACGATGGAAGATATTTGATTTAGGGCATGTTTGGGATTGCTTATAAAAACTGCTTATAGCTTTTGGAGGAGGCAAAAAGACAAAAATACCCCTTCAAATGCAGCAAAAAGCCACAATGTTATGACTTATTAGCTTTTGGAGGGGTATTTTGTGTCTTTTTGCCTCCTCCAAAAGCCATAAGCAGTTTTTATAAGCAATCCCAAACATGCCC
>JBCNJP010015156.1:0-10100 GCA_039602395.1 Deinandra increscens subsp. villosa
AAAGCCTCATTTTCTAGGTCTCTACACAAGTCAATTTTTGAAGATAAACATTGGAATTTGACAGCATCAGCTTAGGGGGAGATTGTAAGGAATATAGCGCTTGGAAGATTTCCGGCTGAATGCCAATTTTGTAGAAGTTAAAGTTGAAGCGGAATTCTCACTTCAAGCGGAACAGGCAGTTCAAGCGGAAAGAAGCAGTTTTGTCCTTTAGCGAATATTCCGGGTGAACTCAATTATCCACCAGATAATGAGTTCAACCGGACTTTTCCTGATATGTCTTTTCAGCAAGTCCAATCCTGCAAAAGCTTCTCGTATGCTTCTATATCTAATTCAATCCGCTCTCCTAAAGTAGTATGTTACTGCAAACACGCAAGATATTCCAATTGTCGATGTTTATTCTTTTGGTAGCTTGTATTTGACTTTTAAGTTTACGGTCTAGATTAGATCGCATGAGATCAATGGCTGTCATTGATCTCATCAGCACTATATATAGCTTTGTTAGCTCTTAGTTTACACATCATCAATGTTATCTGTTCTTGAACAACTTGTAATAGTGTAGCTTTGAGTTAACGCAAATAGTGCCGAGTATTTGATACTTTGTTGTTACCATCTTTCTGCAAATCAAGCTTTTACATTATACACAAGAACTAGATATCTCTTAAGTAAAGTGAAATATAACTTTAATTCCACAGGGTAAAATTTGCAAGTAACGGGCTTTGTTTTAGTTTAACACTAACTAATAACGATTCTACACTTATTTAGTTAAATCTGAGGCCTTATCTGCGTATCGAAAGATCGACCTTAAGGTAGACAATTTAACGTTCTTATTTCTTTTTGCATGGAACACAGTGGACAATATCATGAATACAAAATACTTTGTGAAATTCACAAGTTTAATCACATGAGAAGTATGTGAAACATATCTGAATATGTCTGATAGTGTGGGGTACACTGGTCAAAGCAAATTAATCAATATCTTAACATATCCAGATGTTATGAGTATGATTCTCCAAGAGTTTAAAGTTGGACAAATTATACCTGCAATCGACATGGCTTGTGTTGTAAAACACGTATCGGATCTTGCTAGTGCATGATTATCATCGGAATTATAACACACGAGGTAAATAATAGATCTTCGATTGATTGCAAGCTCAGTTATACAGAGAGAGATTACAGAGAGTAAACACACTTGAAAACACACAGTTAAACTCACAACTCTCAACAATTGACTCTCTCTAACTGAGCTAAAACTATTTATACAAACTCTGTCCAGCGAACCAACTAACCAGTGTACCAGATGGTCTGGCGTACAATCTGGTCCGCCTCTGGTCCGCTGAGACCAGAATACACAAAACTCTCTATTACCTAAACAGACCTAGAACTAGACAACAAAACTTGTTCTAACAAACTCCCCCTTGTCTTGTGCTAGTCTTCAGAAGCTTCTGTCTACGTCTTCTTCCAATGCTGAGTTTGGTTGTTCCCAGCATGGATACCAAAAGCAAAACAAACTCTGATCACTCTTTGAAATTGCAAAGCTTGTTCAGCATGCTCAATCTTGTATAGAATCTTGCTGTGATAGAGTTTGTCTATATCACCTTCAGACAAGTTGATTAACCACATTGGATCATACAATCTGATCACCTTGTTATCCTCTTTAACCACTATCACTACTTCTCCAGTTTCTTTATCGTAGTACCACCATCTCAAAGTCTTGATACAGTCTTGCTCAAGCTTTTTCAAAGGAATTTTCTTCAGTTGAATCGGCTTCTTATACTTTAAGATCACAACTGGTTTTCTAGTAATCGGGTGAATATCGGTTGGATGATTAACATATTCAGGCCTTTGCGGAGTTAAAAACCTGAACTTGCCTTGACATTCTTCCATCAGCTTGTTCTTAAAAATTTCAGCCAACAGATTATTTTCATGATTAAAAAATGGCCTTCTTGACAAATCTCTCACATCACAAACCGGTAAAGTATTGAATCTTGTAGCCTACTTCAAATACATCACCCCAAACTTCTTTTTAATTTCATAACACTTTAGTTCCAACTCATACATCCAACTGATAATCCTACCAGTAGCTTCACCACCTTTTCTGTCGAAATATTTCTTTTGATCAACAATCTAGGTCGGTTTTACTACTGGCAGCTTCTTGGCTCTTTGTTCTTTCAACCAAGCATCAAATAGCATTTTCTTCTCTTCTTCTTCTGATAATTTTTCAGACTCATTTGACTCTGGTTGATCAGTTTCTGACTCTTTCTTCTTCAACTCCTCCTCTACTTTTTCTTCATCATCATTACCAAAGAAACTGAATCCTCCAGACTGATCATCAGCAGAAAAATTTCCATAAACCTTAGGATCATCTGGGTATTCTTCAGCTGTCATATCTTCTACTTCTACATGCTCTTCTTCAAAATCCATCTTCTCATCAGAATCTTCCTCTTCATAAGAATCAGCAAAAGGAACTTTATCTACATCATCCACATTTAATGCAAAAATAGCCGCCAGTTGCTCTTTTGAATAAGGATTTATAAATTCTCCTTCTTTCAGTCCAACTCTAGAGATTGGAGTTACATCATACACTTCTTTCTCTGAAGACTCCCCCTGGGTAGTAGTAGATGGTTCAGTAGCAGCAGACGAAGTTCCCGCTGCACCAGCACTAGAACCATTACCACCAACTCCTCCTTCAGGATCTGGATCCTCATTCAAATATTTCATTACATCATCATCATCTTTACAACTTTCCTCGGGATCTGGTCGTCTCTCCCCCTGAGCAGGTAAACCTTTGAGCATCAAATTTAACTGCTCATCGAGAGTAATAGAAAGTTTTTGCAGTTTAGCAATCTCACGGTCCTTTTCTTTATCCCGAGACTGTAATTCGGCAATTTCACGATCCTTTGCCTGATCTCTAGAAACCAATTCCTTTACCAAAATTTTCAGACCCCTGATCTCAGCATGTTGCTGGCGATTAGTGGATCTAACTCATCGAGTCTTGTTTCATGTAAAGCCAGTTTTAGATTAGTAGAAGAGATGGTAGATGTTGTAGAAGCAACTGTAGTGGATGCAGATGCAGTAGTGGAAGCAGAAGCATAACTTGAAGGTTTTCTAATAATCAACTTTCGTACTGGTGGAATACTGGAACTTTGAACATTAGCAGATTTGGTGATTGGTTGTTCTGGTAGTGAAGACTGAGTAGACACTTTCTGCTTCTTACTTGGTGGAGTAAGACCTAACTTCCTGGCATCAGCAAGAAACGAACCTTGTTTCACTGGAACATTTGGCCTAGCCATATATTTAACACGCTTGCCAGTGCCCACCATAGGAGCTTTGCCTTTATCCACAATCTTTGTCTTTGTAACAAGCTCCTCCATAGCAGGAGAATAAGAAGGATCATCATCTTTATCCTCGACCTGTTTCGTTCTAGTCTCATACATTGAAGTATCCATATTTTGAGACTTCAAGTATTCGATGTGCTGCTTAGAACCTTTCTTCACTGGAATTTCTCTGGTATTATGTAAGATTGTGACATAATTACCAGAGTCTGAATCAGTAGCAGACGAATTTTCACTAACATCACTATCAGAAACATCAGCAGCATCATTCATTTCTTTAGCCTTAGTAGTTACATCTTCAGGTTCATCGACATTCTCTTGAATAACTTGCTCTGGTTGTTGTTGTTGTTGTTGCACAGGTGCCTGATCTTGTATTATCGGTTGTTGTTGCGTTGGTGCTTGATTTGCTTGAGCATCCTGCTCTTCTTCTTCATCCTCTTCAATTTCAACCGGAAAACCTTTGTCATCATACATCAATTCGTCATCTGAACTATCTGAATGTCTTGTTGCACCATTAGCAGGAGATACATAGTTAGGATCAGCAAGATGACCAATTAACTTCTTCACCGGTGGAGAAATATTGTTTCCTTTTCGCTTTTGATAAATCGGAATTTTACCAACTGCAACTTGATTCATATGCTTCATAACTAAAATTGCAGCCGAATTCTTCGGAAGATTTGGATGAAGTTCATCTAAGATCATTTGTAAAAACCGCGGATACATCAGACTTTTAACTTGTTTTGTCAATATGTTCTCCTTCATGTAACTGAAAATCTATCCAGAAAAATTGAACTGCCGATTCATTACCAACGCAGCAAAGAATGATAAAACTTTCAAATCAAACTCCTCTTGACCTCTTGTTCGATTTCCAAAACACTTGATAATTACGTGCATCGAGTACTTCTACGGAGGACTCAAATTATGTGACAACCCGTCCAAAATCAGGTCAAACCTCTCTCCGTTGACTTTTGTTGACTTTTTTTAATTTCGTGATAACTATGTGATTTACTGCTTTAATACGTGATTAACTGTGATAGTTAAATGATTAACCGACTTCGATTCCACGTTAAATTGGAATATATATATATATACGTACGTAGGTTAATGCGTCTTTCGTATATAAACGGTGGAATTTCAATAATAAGAAATTAAATATAAAATTTGACATTTTATATTTCATCAAATCGATTCAAACTATTAAGCCATTTCATGAACTTAAAACACGTTACGAACTTACACGAAGTGTTATATTGTCAAGACATAGCCATTTTTCCGAACCATTTATCCTATTGGGCCCGGTAAGCCCAATGAGCCCAAAAACGTCCGGATTGACCTGAAAATTTCACCAACCACTCGTAACAACGTCCCGAGTAAAACCCCAAACCCGGATACCCGACACACAGCCCAGATCATATTGGGCCGTAACAGGCCCAAATCCTTTTCCCTTCTCGTCACGGCCCAACCCAAGGACCGAATGGGCTTCGGCCCATTCCCCTCCCCATCGCGATTGGGCTTCGGCCCGTGATAAACCTCAAACGGGCTTCGGCCCGCTTCCCTCCTCTATTCCGATTGGGCTTCGGCCCAATCATAAAAACATTTTGTTAAATGTTCTAGCCCAACAAGGATCACAAGTATTTTAAGCCCACAATGTTTTTATAAATTTTATAAACTAACTCAACTCTTTAATCCACTAATATTTTTATAAAACTTGGGTTAACAATGTTTATAAAAATAAAAACCATCACCCTATTGGATTAAATATACTTGAACTATATTTTAAAAAGTTATGAATTTATTAAACTCTTAACCACCCTTTATTTTATAAAAGCTTCAAAAATTTATAAAAAAACTAATCAACCTACACATGAGAAGTTGGGATTAACAAGAGATTGACAACACATAATTACCCAATGGGTAATTATGTTAAACTTGGTTATAAAAGAGGAGACAAGGCTCCTTTGTCTCCCCACACCCAACACCCCACAAAACACTCTCCCCTCTCCTCCCTTCTTTTCGGCCGAGAACCCCCAGCCCCCACCGCCGGACCACCGACCGGCCACCGTCGCCGCCGTCCCCTGCCGTGCCGGACCACCGCCGGACCACCGCCACCCCACCGGATTTTCTCATTTTCTTGTGAGTTTTTCTAACTCACCCCTCCTTACATTCTTGCACCCAAAGAATACCTACAAGTCTTGACAACAAACCTATTAAAAACACTTACATTCTTATAATCATCTATGTCTATCTCCTTAATCCTCCTCTTCTTCTAAGATCATAATCATTATGTGGTGTTCTAGGAACTTAAAAGAGCCACAAAATGAGGGTGAAACACTTGGAGAAATCCTTAGAAAGTATCCTTGTGCACCTTGATCTTCATACACTTAAATGCTTGAATGCTTGATTTGCAAAAGATAACTAACTCAAACTCTCTTCTTAATCTCCAATTCTAATCAAGATCATTTGTGAAACACTTAGTGAACCCTTATGGATAGTAGCTTAAGTGCACCATGATCTTAAGAAATCCAAGGATTTCTTAGTTAGTTATTTGCAAACCCAAGCCTCTTTATAAAAATAATTATGGAAATCAAAGTGTAACACCCCAATTTTCACAGATACATTATATGTATAGTAAATACGTGTTTATATTATAAATACGTGAGCTTAATTGATAAATGTGGTAAGACTATGCTTTAGATAAATTGCATGTGCTAGAAATACATGTTTAATGGCCAACGTGATGAAATATGCATGAACGGATGTGTTAAACGTTAACGAAAGTAAAGTATGAGATGAATATGTGTTTATATGAATAACATAATAATACATGTGTGAATTGATAGATGTATACATGTGAATATGTGTGTTAATAGTTAATGGAAAAGTAGACGGGCCAAAAATGTAATTATGAAAAGTTATCAACATATACGGATATGATACGTGTCTATAATTATTATAACCATTTTAAAGCTTAGAATATAGTAAAATTATATCCTAACATGATCCATAACATGAAATGATAAGTATTGGAAAGTTTGAGGGGCTAGAACGCAAAATAGCAAAAGATATATATAAATATAAAATATATATATACGTATGTATACGTATATCATCGAGCATGTCCCGAGCCTTAGAAACCTTTATAAATATGCCCCATAATGTTTTGGTACATAAAATGATAGAAAGGTAGAAGTTCAGGGGGTTAAAATGTAATTATAAGGTCCAGGGACTAAAACTGCCAATATGGCAAAGTGGCTCGCGGGTCGCCGAGCCTTGGGCTCATCCGGCGCGTACCTCCGCCCAATTCTTGCACCAGATTCGATTTTTTGCCACGTTTTCAACTTGTTCTCCACGATTGAACCTTTATACGTGTTGATATGAGCAGATTATCACCATGTATGCGTGTCTTAACCTCCTGCGACCTCATCTAGTATATATAGCAGCTCGATCCATCCACAATCCTCACCAATTTCGCAAAATACAACCCCAAAAACCCTTAATCTCGTCCGAAACTTGCTCATCCAAATTCGATCTGCTCGTTTGAAGTTTGAAGCTGAATTTCTGCAGTCAAGCTATCCTAGGTATGATCTAAAATAACCTATCTCAGTTTTTGCAAATTCATTCTCTAAGTATGTTTTCTAGAAATGATCTAAAATTAGGGTTCTTGATGTTATTCTGCTCAAATCGGGTGATCGGGTGGGAATTAGGGTCTGAATTTTTGTAGGTAATCCTAATTTAATGTGTTTTAAGAAAGCCCTAAGTTTATTTCACAATTGGAAAAGGTTTGGTGAACGTTTTGTTAACGGGTCAAAATTAGGGTTTTCATAACGTTACTCTGCCCAAATTGAGCAAACGGTTTTGAATTAAGCTTTACTATTTTAAAGTATATTATAAAATGTTATAATGGATGATACCCTAAGTTGGTTTGAAAAGAAAATGAGTTTTGATAAAGAAACGAGAAATACATGAAATTAGGGTTTTGAATTATGATTATTTAATATAAAATAATCCGGAGGGTATGGGTACTTGAATTTTGGTATGGAACTATGTTTATATATATAATAAGTATATATGAGGTTAAAATGGATAAATGATAAAGTATATAAGATACCGAGTTAATCGGATATTTAGAAGTTCGTGCGGACCGGAAGGGTAGACACCTGTACACTGGGGTTTCTGGCAATAGCGGGGGTGTCGCCATCCCATCTGGGCAATGGCATCCCAACACTGGGCGATCCCGGAGTGAGTGTCTACTTATAGGAATGCGCGTCTTCATAATTATCAATAAAAAGAAGATAATATACCTATAGGGGTATTTTGGTCATTTTGACCTTAAAAGAAGTTAACCTTAATAATTAGATATTATTAAGATAATGTAAGAGATAAATAAACATAGGATATGTTTATAATGTTAAACCTTGCGTTAATGCCATACGATACGCGAATTAGGTTAACCCAAGGATTCTGTCGGAGGTTCTGTCCGAGTTTAACAAGTAAAGAGATAAGGTGAGTTCTGCGAGCCCACTTTTAAATGTTTTAAACGCTTTAATGTTTTCGGGCTGATATACATATAATGTTCAACTGTTTAATTGGAAAGTATTTAAAATACTTTTATATGAAAGTTTGATTATCTTAAACTGATAAATTGATGAAATGATGAACTGTTGAAATGATATGTGAAGGTACTTATGAATGTATATACGTGTTAGTAATACATATGAAATGGTTATGTTAGAATAATGCATATGAAATGCTTATTAGGGTTATGTGCTATATTTGCTTTGAAACTAGGTATCCAAATGATAAGGGTTTGTTAATAAAGACGGATATAATTAGTCACTATATAGATTGTAAATTATCTCAGTTACTTTACGTACTTGGCTTATATATAAATAAAAGTTTTAAATTTTCCGCTGCTTATCTCTGTTGTGCCACGTGTTCATGAGTAAATCCGATGAGTGACCCCTCCTGGTGCCAAGTCTGGGAGTGGGCGTCACACAAAGACTAAATAATGTTACTTGTTATTATTTATTTTCTTTGGTCCTAACATATGAAAATATGTTAGTAGATTGTTATTTAAATTTCCATTGTCCTAACACAAATGTGTTAGTTGATTGTTATTTACATTTTTAAATGTCCTAACACCAATTGTGTTAGTTGATTGTTATTTATATATGTTACATGTTAAAACAATATAAAAACAAGGTAAATGGTTAAACAAATGTTACATATGTAACCTATGACTAAAACAAAGAATATATTTCTTAAAATGGTCATGTGACATATTTAATGTGTTTCAAATGATTAAATGATTGGACAAAAAGAATAAGAATAAATGCTAGATTTGATAAGAATAATATTTATGTCAAATGATTAATTTGACATAAATACTTGGATTTATTACAAGTTTTAACCTTTCTTAAAACTTGCTAGAAATGGACATTTTATAAAGGGATTCTTTTTTAAAATAAATGTTTTCATAAAAGATTTTTATAAAAATAAACCAAGACAAGTCATTTGTTTAAAATAATTACAAGGACTTTTAATATTACTTTGATAAAAACAAAGTATCCAAAAATGAACCAACGTTCGTTGGAGATTTTAAATAAAAGTCAAGTTTTATAAACCAAATGTTATAAATCCAAGCGTCGTCATAAATATTTTTATCAACGTTTTCTATTAAAAATATTTCATGAACTTGAAATATTATCTTACCTTTGAAAATGATTAAACATTTAAAACCTTAAATGTTTCCCTTAAAGATTTATGTTTTATCAATAATACAAACGGACTTAAAACGTCAAGACTTGACCGGTATCACTTGGGTAACTTATGTTACTCAAATGATCATAGACCTTATGCATATGTTATTTAATTATTTAGGACGTTACGTGCTACCATCCTTCGCTGCATAAATTCCGATTACCTGCTAAAACTGTGAGTTTCACGGCCCCTTTTCCTTTTAACTGTTTTATACTTGGGGGAGAAATCATGAAAACTGATTAAATGTTTTTTTTACTTAATATTATGGTTTACTTGTTAGCCGTATGACTACTTGTTCTCTTACTGATTGCCCAACTTGGTACATTATCATTATAAACGTTTGTACAACCGAAAATCCCATCATTAATTGATTTCAATTAGTTCTGTACGAAACGATAGCTAGTGAGTAGATCTATTTGGGTTGACAACCCTACCCTAACTGGTAGCTCAAGTTCTGACTCCGGATTGTCTGGGGGTACACGTCAGTTATTCTGCACTGTTTAACATCTCTGGGCAAGAGATGCCGGGTGGGTAAACCGTTAGTATTTGAAATCAAGGTTCAGGTGAGATCATACAACCACAACAATAAACCCTGATAATATTTAAGTATACCGAAACTGTTTTACAACTGCTTTACAACTGTTTAACTATCGAGTCCTAAACCTGTGAACCTCACCAACTTTATGTTGACCCGTTTTATGTTCATGATTTCTTAGGTAATTGACGAGACTTTCTTGAAGACATGCAAATGGAGCTTACAAATGCTATCGGACCTGTCCTTGGAGTCATAGTCCCGACTATCCACTTTAACCGTTTTATGCTTTTAATAATCATTTAAGACTTATCTTTTTAAATTGTAAGACATTAATGTTTCCACTACCTTTTCCGCTGCAATGAAATGAATTTAATGTTTTATGAAGTTTTTAAATTTATTAGAAGTGTTCTATGTATCCTCGACTATGATTCCATTCTCGCTCACACCCGAAACCGTTGACCGGGGTGTGACAA
>JBCNJP010015157.1:0-10099 GCA_039602395.1 Deinandra increscens subsp. villosa
ATTAAACCCTCTAAGCCCAGCCCAACTTATTTAATATTACAAGCCTCATAATCTAGCCTCTACACTTATTTATCTCTATTTCTTTTAAGAAATCAGTATAGACTATGTTTCTTGTGATATTGTGATATCCTTCCTCTGAGGTTATTTCCACATTTTAAAGAATCAAACATTCTTATATGTATTTTTGCTGGTGTTTATGGTACAATGGGTCATATATTTTGTTAGTATCACAAAAAGCCCTACACAACTAAATATATTTTGGGTCATATATTTTGTAGGTCTGTTAAAATTTGAATAACAAATATAAAAAAAAAATTAATAGGGCATTATTAGAAGTTGAGAACACATTCAAAATATTTACTTAATATGTTAGTCATGCTACGGCTTTCATAGTTTATCCTATAATCCATTTCGGCTTACAATCAATTAATCTAAAAACAAAGACAAACACCCAATTTATAACCAAGTACGCATTCAAGATATTGACTCAATAGTCATACCATTGCTTTTATACATTCAAGATATGTATTCAATATTTATGTTATTAATTTCACAGAAGTTAAAAACACATGAAAAACTCAATCTAACATGGACACTTTTACATAAAGAAACACATGGAAAGAAAGTCAACAAACACACCTTAATAGCAAACCAATTCCACAGGCCTGACCAAGTCTGCATATTTATAAGATGCAAGTTAAAAATAGCAAAAACCATCATTTAGAGCCACAAAGATACCTAGGCCAACAAATAAATAATCCGTTACTTTAACAAAATTTTGATCAAAACATACCGGTTGCGGCAAGTAGATAAACTGATGAACATACAAATCTGAAATAAGAAATCTTAACCAAGTTAAAACCACATCAAATAATTTAGAAAAAATTCATGGCTTCCATAGAAATCAGTACATCAACTCTCAATTCCAACCTAATTAGCCTAACATGTACATGAAACTAATTTAACCACATGCATGCATACTTAAAAGAAACTACAATCAAATTCAGCTGAAAAATCGTAAACATGAATCAGATTACAAAACAAAAATAAGGAAATCAACATGAAGACACAAATTACAACCAAACAAAACACAACCAAACAAAACACAACAGGCATATCATTAAACACCTTAAGGGCACCAAAGACAACCATCAATCCTTAACCATCATCGACAATTAGCTTCTTTCACCTCAATCATCATCCGTAGATGAAACGATTTCAAATGCACATAACAGGAAACAAATTACAAAATAAAGTAAAGAAAATCAACATACGGACAAAAATTCATGAAAAAAAACCCAAATTGAATAACGATTTCAAATGCACCTGTAAAAAACACTCAAATCGAATACTCAAAATAACAAAAAAATACAAAAACAACCAACGATTCTCACTACAAAGCTTAACGAAAGAAACTCCAGAAATAAAAAGTGAAAATCAAAGTAAAACCATGCCTGAAATCAACAGTCAAAATCAAATGAGAATTCGAAATCGAAGAAAACTCACAGTAAGTGAGATCTCAACGGGACGTGAACATGCATGGACAGATCTGGTCTTTAGCCCTCCGCAAGAACCCTAACCGAATCTGGTGTTTAGCCCTCCGCCGGATCCCCTAACCGAAGATGATAGCTTTGGCGAAGTCGTTTTGTTTTCTTTTCTATCCCCCATATAAACCCTAAAAGTTGAGGGTCGGTGCAAGGTAAAATCAAAACCTGCAAAATCGAAGAATTGTGTTGTAAGTGAGAGAGATAGAGAAGATGAGAGAGAAGATGAGTGTTCTCGTTCTTTAATAGTTATATAACATGACGAAGGGCCAAAGATGTTAATAACCAAAAAAGATGTGGTCAGTATGCAAAAAGAAAAGAAAAAGTGTGGCAAATGTAGAAAAAAGAAAAAGAATACTATTCACCTTCAATTTCAATTGTATATTTATATAATTTGTAATACTACTATCTATATCCAAGATTAGTAGCTTTAATCTGTCTCTACTCTTATCTCCTGATAATGCAATATACAATTGACCATGTGTAAAGACTGGATCTCTCAAATACAACCCAAACTTTGGAAAGTGATTGCTTTCACTCTTATTATTGTCATCGCAAAACATATAACAAGAAAAAATAATATTCTATCAAATTTGAATAAGAATCTTTTTATCAGAATGTGTCAAACCCAATATTACTTCCAGAAATTATCTCTACTTGTATAACACAATTATCATGCTAAATGGAAGTTTTGAAATTTGACATAATTTAATTTTCATTAATATTGAAATTTGAAATATTATTTTAATTTGATAGTATTGAAAGTTTGACATGATTATATTCAATACTTAATGTAGTTTGATATATTGAGGTTGATTTTAGTGATGTCAAGTGAAAAATCATTAGATAAACAACCTAGAAGAGGCCGTGTGACATCCAAATTAATTCCTTATTGATTATGTAAAAATGTAAATATAAAGATGTAAAGGTGTGGGACTAGCCCACATTATAAGAAGCAAATGTATTTTTGGAGTAGACCGAGGTTTAAATCCTGGACTTCTGTGAGAGAGGTAGTTTATGGTGTAAAGTAACGTACGTTTGCTAATTGCGATAGTCTTTACAAATCGACAAGACTTTTTGTACGTAACTCAAGTGAGAATCAAAGCTGAATTCTACAAAACCATACCCAAAGTGGAAGTCATATCACAATTAACAAAAGAAAAATCACATATATTTATATATTTTACGATTTCAGTTGGTGAGGTCTCTCAGTAAAGTACACTATTCATATTCCCACCTATAGGAACATGACACGTGTCATGTTCCACCACTAATAATATGACACGTGTCATGTTCAACTAATAATAGATTGCCACATGTCGTAGTGGTTTTTAAAATTTTACTTGTTGTGATACATAATCACTATTTATATCTAGGCTACTACGTGGCCTGACATGTTAGGCAACATGTTATGCCATGTAGTGACATATGGACATTTTAGCGACACGTGATCATATGTTAGGCCAAGGCTTTTGCGATACGTGATCATGTGTTAGGTCAATGTTTTTGCGACACGTGGTTACGTGTTAGGCCACATGTTATGTACAGGTGATATTTTTTTTCAGACTTAAGCGCAGGTGGTCAACTTTTAGACCACTTTTAGAGTTTTTGACTTTGCTCACAGCGTTTTGAAAAATGGGTGTTAGGCCGCGTGCCATGTACATGTGGTATTTTTTACAGACTTAAGCGCAAGTGGTCAACTTTTAAATCACTTTTAGAGTTTTCGACTTTGGCCACGGCATTTCGGAAAATGAGTGGCCCGCCGCGAAGCGCGGACGTGTCACCATCTTATATGTATTATTACCTTATCAATCCTAACGAATACCAAGTAATTAAGTATTTGATATGTAATCAATCAACCCAAACTACTTCTATTCAATGTGTATATAAAATATATCATATATTGATGTATCAAATTACAAGCATTCAATTGCTGTACATAATTGACAACTACAGTTGCCAGCACCAGGACTAGGTGTAGACACCACCAATATCCTGTCAATACGAGCAAGATGAAGAGCAAACAACTTTTCATCACTTAAACCAGACGGCTTCCCAAGGCCACTTTTGACCAAACTACCCTCCATAATCGACCCCTTCTTCTCATCACTCAATAACTTCCTTGCATCTAAACATGGTGCACCACACACCAATATAGCAATTATAACCAGCGTGATTATCGTTAAACGCGCCATAATGTAACGACTGGGTACAATATGCTTCGATCTTAATTTGAACGGATAACTCAAGAAACTTGTTATAATTAAATGAGTGTTTTTGGGTTGTTCGAATAATTAAGTTGTTATACATTGCATGCACCCGCTTATATATATAGTAGTTGGTACTTGGTTGTCTAGCTAGGTCAACGGTTAATTTGTATCTTGGAGCTCATTCTTATAAAATAAAATAATCAAAAAAAGAAATAAAAAAAGGGTGGGTAGGTCCATATGAACTAATTAAGCAGCCGGCAAGATGCTAAAGTTTTTGATATCTTTCTTCGTACGTTGGTTCCTACAATTCCGGAACATGTGTTTTCAAGAACTGGTGGCATACCATATAATATGCATAACGTACTAGTGTTCGATGCATAAGGGACAAGGATAATCATCTACGAGTTACTGATCAGTTAGTGTACACGCAAAAGAATGTAGACTTAATTTTGTTAGTGTTTAAGTAAGACTACACTTCCTGCACTTTTATTTATCACTACATGAGGTGGGGAACCCTTTAAGGGTGATTGTAATACCCACCCCGAGCTAGCTCGGGAGAGGGTTTGGGAGGCTCGGGATCGCGGGAACACCATGACGGAGTGCTCGGGAGAGGTGCGCGGGAGAGGTGCTCGGGGCTGGGGCACCGAGGGGAAGGAATTCGGGAGAGGTGTGGGATTGTGGGCCACCCCCACTTTAATCATTGTTTATTAATTTTTTGAAGGGTTTGGGGTCTTAGGGTCTCATCTTGAGGTATTACTTGTAAAAAGTGTTCCCGCGACCCCGAGGTTCCCCGAGCTCGGGATAGCCCCTCAATCTTGAGGTATTACAAATACCCTAAGTGGCACCACGGGCGCAGCATTTAAGTGGCGGGAGGGGGCGTCCGATCCCCTGAATTTTTTTTTGCGATGTATGGGTATATAATTTTCGTGCATAAAATTTCGATATACTCCGGTTTCGACCCCCCATTTTAGTTGTGAAATTTCTTATATACTATGCCCATCTAGTCCGACCCCTCACTTGATATTTGCAAGTTTCGTCACTGAGTGGCACCAATTATATATGCTCACATACCAAGCACTAATTTATACCTTGCTCAGGGTAACCTATAGTAGGACGTTTCTTGAAAAAAATAGTTGGTAAGGTTGCTGCTTTGTAAATTTAAGATTATAGGTTTAGGTTAAGGGCTTAAGGCTGTATATACCCTTCTCGGTCCCTTTTCGTAAAATAGAAGCTAAGTCAACGACCAATGAGGCTCGGGTTAATGAGGCTCCTTCGGGCCTATCAAATTTGACCATCATGCTTAATGAGTCTTTGGAAATGAAGAACGTGAAAGTTGAGGTCGTGGAATAGGAGATTATGAAAGGAATAATCTTGTTTTGGAGGGATATTCAGGTTTAATGAAAGACGACAATTAAACTAGTTAATTAGGCAAAGCAGCTTGGTAAGGAAACTAATTAGTCAAACATTATTATAATAAGTATGTTTAGTTACTTGTTATAAAGAAATTTATAAGTCGGCTTCTATTTGAGATGTATACGTGGGTAACCTTTGACTTCCAAGAATATTGATAGAAAATTATTCAAATATTTACTTAATATTTAACATAAATATAAATATTAGTAAGGGAAAAAGACGAGAATAGCCATGTTGACCACGGTTGGACGAGAATGTCCTCACTTTTTAAAAAAGGGACCAGAATAGCCCTGTCTACGGTCGCCTACGACCGCCCTTATACGGCCGTGCCTCTGAGCCAATCAGAAGACGACACCTCATCATTCCACGGTCGGATATTCAGCTATCCAAGGTCGTCCGACCGTACGCTGGGCCCCAACGACCGTGCCGAAATTCCTCCTGCAACGGTCGGGCCGACCGTCTAACACGCATGTCGGAGGCGCCACGACCGTGGAGGATTTATTATTTTTTTAAAAGTACCGTTTATTTACCTATTGAAAATAAACGTTTATTTTGAAATAATAAAAATAAAAAAAAAACATGTTTTCTCGAGAGCGACTGTGTACATACACGGTCGGACGACCATCTATACTTTTTTTTGAAATAATAAAAAAAACATTTCACGGTCGTGGCGACCATGACCGGTGTGTCAGACGGTCGTCCCGACCGTTGCAGTTTGAATGTCAGACGGGCGTGGATACCAGACGCACGGTCGTGCCGCCTGTCATCATTCCATACGTGGCACGCGATGATTGGGTGGAACGGACGGTCGTCCGACCGCGGTTGAGCGGTCAGGACGACCGTGGAGGGTGGCAATTTTCGTCCAACCGTGGTCAACATGGCTATTCTCGTCTTTTTCCCTATTAGTAAATAGGGTTAGGATCAGGGGAAAACTTAATAAAAGTGAAAAAACCAAAAAACCTAATTAAGTGGGGGTATTTTAGACATTTTGCGCAACAAAACTCAATGAAATATTTCAGGGATGCCCAGCCCCCGTATTTCCGATTCAGATTCCGGCGACTCAACAAATTTTCCGGTGGCCTTGAACGAACTTCAAAACACCATATCTCGAGATATACCCAACAAAAATGGAATCTGAAACTTGCGTTGGATTCGTCTCAACGACCTCTATCAAACTAGCACCATTGTTGTAACGTTTCGTTGAGGTTAAAAAAAATTCCGGCGACTAGCTTAACGAAGAAGATGATCGGAAATTCACAAACTGAACAAAACTCGATGATTTTTTGCTCGTTGGATGCGTATTTGGATGCTGAAACTAACCAGACCAGTGAGAACCTCCAAATATCAACACAAATCTCTAATTTTTTATGGTCAAAACGTATGAACTTTGACCCGTAAAAGTCAAACGACGTGAATTAGCTCGATTAAGCCATTGATTTCGATCAAAAATGGTGTGGAATCACAGCACAAAAGCTCTGATGGTTCTCCAAATCTGTTTCAGATCATGCTCTGACATTTAAGCAACATTGTCGTAATGTTGCATCATGCAACAATGTCGTAATGTTGCAACATGCAACATTTATCGTAATGTTGCGCAACAATGTGAGAAAAATTAACTGACATTTAAGCAACATTGTGGTAATGTTGCATCATGCAACAATGTCGTAATGTTGCATCATGCAACATTGTCGTAATAATACCTGACTGAACTTAAGCTTGTGTTCTTCACCGACGAGCTAGAGAATGCTGCTGACCAAGGCTGACGGGGGGTGTGTAGAGTTGTTTGCTTGATTTGTGATTTTTTTTCAATTTTCCATTTATGCCCCTCTGTGTTTTTAATTAATATTAGATATATTTTCAATTTCAGTCCCTTAGCCTTAAGTTTTTTAGTTTTTACATAATGTTTGGTTTTGTGTGGAACCTAACCCTTAGTAAATATACAAGAATAAGACAATATTAAAAATATGTTGATTGTATGTATATTAAAACACATATCATATAAATAAAAACAACAATTTATAACGAAGTGGGCGGGTAAACGGGCAACAAGTTGCGCTGCAACCCCTTTTTGAAAGGCAAACTCAATCCTGCTGAAGACAAAGTTATGAACCTTAGGGGATGACACATTACTATGCACGACCCGTTGAACCCGACGCAGAAGTTCAACCGCCCCCGGGGCAAGGAACCCAAAAGAGGAGACACATTACTTTGCCGAATTCCGCCTTCAACGCAGCTTGCCCCGCGACAAACTCATTGTCCCTAAGCCCAATAAGAGGAGACACACCAGTAAGGTCAACACAAGCGTGTTTCCCCCCAGTCCAGCCAAACACAAGCACATCAGCCGGCCTTAAAGTAGATCGCCCTTCGAGTGGGTCCGTCAAGAAGTTCACTGGAGCCTCCTTTTTAACAGAGATACCCGCACGTTTCAGAACGTCAAACAACACATCTCTGAACTACACTCCCATATTTATAGTTAACCATGTTTAAACATGTGAACTTCCCATATGGTGCACCTAGAAGCAATGTCTCTTCTATTAGGCTATCAATTATGTTTTCATCTGGTAACCAACAGATATCTGTAGATTTTATCAGTTGTGTTTTCATCTGGTAACCAACAGATATCAGTAGATTTTATTTGCATTAGGCTATCAGTTTTGTTTTCATCTGGTAACCAACAGATATCCGTAGATTTTATCAGTTTTGTTTTCATCTGGTAACCACCAGATATCAGTAGATTTTATTTGCATGGTATTCAATTAAAATTGTATTGAGATCTAGTCATATATAATCAACTAAAACATGTATATACAATAGTTGAGATGCTTATCGTCGATAAAATTGATTGGCAACAGTTTATGAAAAGTTAGTTATCTATCACTATTTCATCATTTAACCAAAACTAACACCATTTTGTTTTTAATGAGAAAAATAGTTGGGCAAGAGAGAGTTGTGGTACCTGTTCTCTTTAACAAGTTGTGTTGGATCAAGGTAAGACTTAATTTGACATTTTTGATAGATTGATTGCCTTTGATTAGTTCTAGACCAAAATCGCCCCTAAGTATAATTACATACTTTTTTTATTTTAGAAAGTATGTGAGTGCTCTTCACATACTTTCTAAGAGCACTCACAGCACGGTCTTTATCATTATCCTTAATTTATCTAAAAACTCTCATTTCTTAAATTTAACTTCCACTTTATAAAAACTTATACATTAGGTTCTTTATCCTTATCTCTATATAAGGATTTGGTAAATATAAAAATTTATTTAGTAGATTGATAAAATATAAAGATAAGGGATAAGGATAAAGATCTTGATGCAATGATAAAAATATAAAAAATGTTAAAATTAAGGATAAAGATAGGTTTAAAGATCCTGCTGTGAGTGCTCTAAGGCCTCCTCCAACACAGAGGTTTTTCCTCCGCCCATAGCACCTATCTAGCCTAGTCATTAAGGCCATTCCCACGGGCAGCGTTGAACCAACCATCCTTCTGCCTTCCGCCCATTGCTATGTGTGCAACCCTTGTCATTTTTTATCCTTCATCCAAAATCGACAAGGATTTCTTATAAAATGTCATTTTTTTTTCTGAAGAACACCGAAGCACCTTTCGATGTCATTTCTTAAAAACTCTTGGACCTTTTTAAAGTACTTTCTTTTTTCATCAACGGTGTCTCTAAATGTTTTGACGATGAACGGATACTCCGAATATATACCATCACCCAAATAATATTCATGTGAGTGGTAGTTTTCATTTGAATAAAATGAAGCCAGGAGTGTCGTCCCCGATATGAAATCCTCAATGACAGGTAACCCTTCTAAAACCTTGATGTTATTGTTCGATACGGCTACACCAAAGTGAGAATACCAAATCTAAAGGTCATGAGAAGCAACGATTTAAAGAATGAGCGACGGTCCCTTCTGGTCACCCCGTGTGTGTTGGCCTCACCAAGCGGTTGCACAGTTTCCCCCCTACCAGAGTGCATACAATCTATGTTGCCAACCATGCTGGGTAAAACAAGAACTTCTATATGGCGGTCATATATACGTTGTAGATCATTTCCCATCGGCTTTATTAAATATTCCCTAGAGCTCAAATTATCATTTAAAAATTAATAATATATATAAATATAAATATAACGTTATTTAATAATCGAAAATATTAAGAAAATGAAGTATACCTTTATTGAAATGTCTGTAATTGTCTTTTTTCAGTCATTTTTAAATACTCGTCTTGATGATTGTTGGTACTATACCTCATACCTCGTATCACCGAAATACACTTGTGAATAGACATGAATCCTAACTTTCCTCTTTCATTATATCTTCGTTGAAAGTAAGGATACCGTTGTTCATTAGCTATACGTAAAAACATAAATTTGCTCATCCAAAACCGTCGCTTAAACGTCTCCGGGTCGTGGTACACTGGAGCGTTAGCAAAGTAATCCCTCCTCAACCGCTTGTTGGCTACAACCCGGTCCCTTTCAAGTGGTGTTCTTTTCATGATCCGTCGTGGAGGATTTGAATTTTCTTGTACAAACTTAGCAACGGAAGAAACCGTCTCGATCTCATCTTTCAAAGACGATGAATCATCAAAACCGTAAAGGAATGAGGAGGAAGGGGAGACCATATTTTTATAAAAATGGAGAGAAGAATGTTAATATTTTTTAGAAATTAGTAGAATAGAGAGGATAATGGTGAAATGGAAGTGAGGATACCGTGTGTATATAAAATGAAAAAGAATATTTTCTTAAATTACTAGCCGTTGCAACGACTAGTTATTTTTTGATGTGTGTGCGATGCAAGGCACTATCTTCACCATGCAGTGACAGATTTTGAACCCCATACTACCCCGGTCCCCGTGAGTGATGTAACAACGCTATAGGAGTGTCATGATGAACTCATCATGCCCAGTACACATAGTGTAAACAATAT
>JBCNJP010015158.1:0-10097 GCA_039602395.1 Deinandra increscens subsp. villosa
TGTTGGGAATGTTCAGCTTGGCTGAAATTCTCTAAGTTAGAGTTCCGAGGGAAGTTACTCCGGAACTTCCTTCACACTAAGTAGTTCCTCCGGAACTCTTCCTAGTGTTACTCCGGAACTTTGACTTATTCCCTGGTACAAGTTCCAATGCTGAAAAGCTGTCAGGAAGCAGTTTTACTTTACAGCATGCTGTACACTGTTCACCGATAGGTCTGCTCAACTGTTCACATAAGCATGCTTGTACTACAACAACTATGGAGTAGATATGATTTGTTTATTTAGCCTAGTAGATAAAAGGAAATAAAAGAATATCTTTTATTTCCTCCTTGCACTATATATATTAGTTGTATTTCCTTTGTTTCTTGTTGATTGACTCTCTCTTGTTCATCAGCTGTAACTCTTTGTAAACATTGTGAAGCAATAATATAGTAGTGCATGGAATTGATATCTTGTGTTCATCTAATTTACTTCTTGTTTACTAGTTACATTTTCGATTAAACCATTTCAAACTTTAGCACAAACAAGTCTGATTCCGCCTTTCTTGTTTGATACCTTTAAGTAACTTGTTTAGTTAGTTGATTTTAACCACGATCCTACAAGCACCAGCAGTGACTTTCTCTCGAACAAAGTGATAATCAAGGGCAACGTGCTTCATACGAGAATGATAGACCGGATTAGCACAGAGGTAGGTGGCACCCACATTGTCACAGTAGAGCGTAGGCGGAGATTTGAGTGATACGCCAAGTTCATATAGCAAATTCTCAACCCAAGCAATCTCAGAGGCAGCATTGGCAAGGGCCTTATATTCGGCTTCGGTGGATGAGCGAGAAACAGATTTTTGACGAGCCGACTTTCAGGAAATAATGTTGGACCCAAGATAAAGAATATAACCCGTTGTGGAGCGGCCCGTAGTGAAGATACCACCCCAGTCAGAATCAGAAAACGCAGTAAGAGCAACTGGAGAAGCTCTATTCGGAAACAAACCATGATAAATCGTACCCTTAAGATAACGTAGCAAGCGCTTAAGTGCTTGCCAATGAATGTTAGACGGTTGATGCATGAATTGGGAAAGCTTGTTAATCGCGAAAGAAATATCCGGCCTTGTAAATGCTAAATATTAGAGAGCACCAACAAGTTGTCGATAAGGAGTTGGATCAACCTTTGACAAGCCATCTTCAAGACAAAGAACCTGCGATGAGCATAAAGGTGTGAGGACAGATTTAGCACCATCCATGCGATATTTAACAAGCAAATCAGCGATGTGGCGATGCTGAGATAGGAATAATCCGGAGGAAGTTGGTATAAGCTCTACACCAAGAAAATGATTGGGAAAGCCCAAGTCTTTAACCGAGAAACGAGCCTCGAGATCGTGAACGAAGCTATCCAGAAAAGAGCTATTGTTACACGTGACAATGATGTCATCCACATAGACCATGAAGTAGCATGTGTTACCGTTCCTGTTATAAACAAACAAAGAAGCATCCGCAAAATATTTAGTAAACTTAGAGTCAAGTAAAAAGGAAGTTGGAGCCATATAGCAAGTCCTCGGTGCCTGTTTGAGCCCGTAAAGAGAGCGACGGAGTTTGCAAATATGATGGGATATTGAGGATTAACGAAACCGGGGGGGGGGGGGGGCTGAATCATATAGTCTTCTTCTTGCAAATCACTGTGCAAGAAGGCGTTGTTCACATCGAGTTGGCGCAGGGACCAATTTTGTGACAGAGCAAGAGAAAGAACAGTTCGAATGGTGACAGGTTTGGTAACCGGACTAAATGTATCAAAGTAATCCTTACCGTATTCTTGTAAGAAACCTTTAGCCACAAGACGCCCTTTGTATTTGTCAACGGAGCCGTCCGGTTTGGGTTTGACACGAAACACCCATTTACAACCAATTGGTTGACGTGTGGAAGGAGGAACAAGCTCCCAAGTGTGATTGCGAAAAAGAGCGTTGTACTCATCGTCCATGGCTTGTCGCCAAAGTGGATCTTTCTCCGCTTGGAGATACGTGTGGAGCTCAATGGGAGCGGGAATAGGATGCACAGTAGTCGAGTTGACAAAGTGAGGGTTGAAGTACTTTGGGTTTGGTTTACGAGTACGAGTCGATGGTGGTGGTGGGGAAGAGCTAGCGGCGGAGAAGCTAGGGGAGGTGGAAGAAGGGGTGGAGGAGGACGAGAGAGATGGATCGGGTTGGGTTGGTGATGGCGGATCAGAGGGGACGGATGGAGCAGGTTGGGTTGGTGATGGTGAATCAGAGGGGAAGGAAGAAGAGTCGGTAGTGGAGGATATAGCGGATGGGGAGGAAGGTGGGCTAGCTGCTGAGCTATGGGAGAAGTAGGCAAAGAATGCGGAATATCATGCAAGGGTGGTGAGGAAGGGATTGGTTTAAATAGAAAATGAAGGATGGTGGGAGAAGTGTCAGAAGTCACAGATGGAGGATTGGTTGAAGATGAGGATTAAAGGGGAAAATCGGTCTCAACAAAGGTGATATGATGTGAATGGTAAAGCCAATTAGCTTTAAAGACAAGACATTTGTAAGCGGATTTGGAGGATGAGTAGCCCAAGAACACACATGGTTGCGATTTTGGAGCTAATTTGGAAGTGGCATACGGTTTTAACCACGGGTAACATAGACATTCAAATGTTTTGAGACGATTGTAGTTGGGTAAGGATTTGTAAAGAACTTGGTATGGAGAGCGTGAGCCAAGAATTGGGGTGGGGAGCCGATTTATGAGGTAAACGGCAGTTTGAAAAGCATGGGACCAATGGCGGGGTGGTAAGCCAGCATAGTGAAGCAGGGCTAGGCCAGTTTCGACGATGTGTCGATGATGACGTTCAGCAATACCGTTTTGCTCGTGGGTGTGAGGAGGAGTTGTAAAGTGTGATATGCCCATGGATTGCAAGAAAGGTAGATGCCCAATATATTCACCACCATTGTCGGTGAAAAGAGAAATAATAGGTGTTTGAAAATATTTTTCCACAAGTAATTTAAATTGGGGGAAAATACGTGATACATCAGATTTAAGTTTCAAGGGATATAGCCACACATATTTTGAAAAATAATCCACAAACACGACATAATATTTGAAACCATCGACAGATTGCTCAACCGGACCCCAAACATCATAATAAAGAAGTTGTAAGGGCTTGGTAGCAACAAACGAATTAGCACCAAAAGGCAACTTATTGCTTTTATTCATAGCACACGATTCACAATGCAAATCAGTTT
This sequence comes from Deinandra increscens subsp. villosa, assembly GCA_039602395.1. Lineage (NCBI taxonomy): Eukaryota > Viridiplantae > Streptophyta > Magnoliopsida > Asterales > Asteraceae > Deinandra > Deinandra increscens. The sequence continues at coordinate 3,227 of JBCNJP010015158.1, forward strand.
TTGACAAGGAATTAAAACGAAGACCAAGGTCTTTACAAAGAAGTTGAAAAATACGAAAAGATGGGTGTCCAAGTCGATGGTGCAAATGAAGCGGTGAGATAGTAGTGGCGGCATTCACTTGAGCCTATGGGATGATCCTCGTGAGATAGTAAACATCATGGATGTTCTCCCCCCGTAGCAAAGGCGCCCCCGTATTGAGATCCTTCACAAAAAATGAGATGAGAAGAATTCAACCGAGACAGGGTTAGTGCGACACAATTTAGCAACGAAAATAAGATTATGATGCATATTAGAAACACAAAAAATTTCAAGTAAGTTCAAAGAATTTGAGGAAGTAGGAATTTTAGTTGAACCAATATGCGAAATAGGAAGACTATTACCACTACCGAGAATGATTTCATCAGGACCCCCGTAGTCCGGGACGGAGGAAAGCGTCGTCGGGGACGAAGCTAGATGTGGGACGAACCACTGTCCATCATCCGCATTTGATTTTGGGTGGGGCCGGCAGTAGTGGTAACATTGGTAATGGGAGGAGATTTGTCCTCCGCAAGATGCATATTATTTTGAAGCAGGAAAGCCCGGAGTTTGCGACAATCAGGAGTTGCATGACCCGGTATTTGACAAAATTTGCAAAACAAATCATTGCCACCATTCCGAGCAGGAGGATTGTAGCGATAAGGCTTAGAAGCCAAGCTCGCAAACTGATTGCGACGCTGCTGTGGCGGGTCCTGATTGCGTGGAGCTTGGCGTTGAGTAGCATTGGTTGTGATTGGAGACGGGATAGGTGGAGCAGCCTGTTGGAGAGAGCATTCTAAATCGACAAGCTTGTCGAAGAGTTCGGAATAGGTGATGGCTTGTTCCCGAACCTTAAGAGCAGTGGTGATGGTATTGTATTCATCACCAAGTTGCGTAAGGATGTAGACCATAAAGTCTTCCTCATCGATAGGACTTTGGACGAGGGCAAGCTCGTCAGCATTGGAGCGCATATCGTTCAGAAAGTCGGCAATAGACCGAGACCATTTGGGGTTCTTAGCAAGTTTAGATTTCAACAAGATAATGCGAGATCGAGTAGAGCTAGCATAGCTTCTTTAGCAGTGTCGGCAGAGGCAATAAGGGGCAGAATTGCAGCCGTACAGGAGCCGAGAATGGCACTGTAGATAACCTGATCTTGGCGATATCATTGTGGTATATTCGGGGTTGACCTTGACGGCATCATGACCTTCCCCCACAGTTTTGGGCGGAGCAGAGATGGTACCGGTGAGATGCCCGTCGAGTCCTAGGCCAACAAGAGTGGAGTGCATATGACGGCGCCAGACCGGAAAATTTTGGGGGTTAAGGGCGATAGGGAAGTAAGTAGGAGCGGCGACGGTAAAAATGGTGTGTGATTGACATGATTGACGGGGAGGAGGAAGAAACGGACTAGATGGGAGGGAGAAAGGGTTCGCAAAACTTCACAAGTTCTTGGTTTTAGGCTCTGATTACCATATGAGGGTAAAATATATTCATTAAATAGAGAAATACAGTATACATATAGGAGATACATATATGATAAAAGGAAACTACAACAACCCTAGGAGAAGATTTCTCAACAAGAAAATCTATACAAGGTAAATATTGAAATAAATTTAAAGTAAATGTTAAGTATTATTATCGTTTATAGATGTTAATATATGAAAAACTATATGTTTAAAAAAGTCTAAATAAATATTTTCAAGTATCTGTTACGTTGATCATTAATATGTTTTTGAATGCATTGATCATTAATATGTTTTTGAATGCATTCTATAGAGGTATTACTAATTCTCAGCAAATAAGTATAATATTTGATAAAGTGAATTCTTTTTGTGACACTGGGTTTAGGATGGGCAGCTGTATTAGGCAACACGTAGTCGGGTAGTGTCACTTGACCCAGAAGATTCTGCAAGAGTTATAGATTGTTAGGATCAGAGGTGCGAATTTATATATCAGCAAATGTAAGAAAGCATTTATATCATGTTTAAGCTTTTGTTATGCAATGTGAACCTGTATTCAGAAGAAGTTGCCCTTTACGGACATAATTTTTTTTGTTTATTTAACACAAAATGCTGTTTTACTAAAGAGGGCAGGTAATTTCAGTGCTGACGCCCCGTGATGCTGAATGTATAAAAATGAGTGGGCAAAAGTTTTTATGCAATTTAGTAGACAAAATGAAGAATATAAAAAATAACCCATCTGAACCGTTGCCTCGTTTGCTTCCTGTTCAACACTAGAGTGTTGGGGAAAAAAAAGGTAACAATATAAATTCTACACCAATTCCTGGCCTGGGAATAGGAAAATTTATCTGCAAAACTTTTTTTAACAACATTTTAAATTTTTAATTTATATCTATTCTTCTAGGAGGTTAATTGTTCACAAAATATATTGAAAGAATGTTAAGTATGTGAAATGGAAGGTCTGGGCTGGAACATAATTAACTTACTGGGTCAACCTCAATGCTTTGTAATCTTTGGATTGTTTACTTTTTCTATAGTAATCACCTGACTGACTTTGTTTGACCAAATTTTTAACAAATTTTTTGTCCTTACCCTGTTTATTTATTTGAGAAGATAAGGTATAGAATTTAAAATATTGAGAGCCTTTAGATGAGGTGAGTCAGCTTTATTGTTAATGAAATGATTTACAACAGTCCCAAGATTTATGCAAAAATATTCGTCAACAATTAATCAAGTTAGGAAAGGGTGCAAGGATTAAGGTTTACTGAATCAAATCGTTTCCAAGTAATTATATGAACTTTAAAAGCTTAACTTAAAAATATTTTCTAAAAGAACAACAAAATGTTGCCAATAAAAAAGCAACATGATGTGTTAACTTTTAATAAGAGTGAATCCAATGATCACTCATAACTTTTTTTTTTTGAACGGCCAACGAAATGATCACTCATAACTAATGTATGTATTTATCTTGGCTAAGTTAAAAAAAGCCTTCAGCAGCAGCATTAATTCTAATTAAGTGAAGGTTATTTTATGCAGAATATGATAAAAGCATATTCCATACGTTTATACACCAACCTGTCATCCCTCAATAAAGTTTGCCCATTGATTTCGAAAGTCAACTTTCTTGGCAGTCAAAGTAAAGTCTGACCAAAAACTCAATGTTGCTCCAGCAAGTTCAATTAAGTTCTCAATATAAAAAAATTATACAACTGTGATAAATATTTTCTTATAAGTTTAACAAACATCAAAGGTGTTTTGTTTATCAATAATTATCATGTGGTGTTGCCTCTGTCATATTATTAGTTTCTATGTTCCAGTTTATCTTGTCATATTTTTTGTTTTTCAACCTATGAATTTCTTGGATTGAGTGAGTGTTTTTATGAATGTCCTACACGTCCATTTAAGCAGTAGCACTATAGAACTAAAGCACCTAAATTTTAATTCTCTACTGTCAAATGTTACTATACTAAACAACTCATATGTTTGAAACACGTTCTTGTTCTGTAATGACATATATTACCTGCATTTTATTAATTTCAAATGTATGATTGAAGTGTGTAGCAGGGCGAAACGGGTTCGGCTTAAAGAAGGTGGTGTCTGTTTTATGTATGTATTAGTTTATTATTAAATAATTTTTTTCTACAAGAGTGTAGTCTGATTATGAAATGTAGTGTATGTTAGTATCTAGGCTGTTAACATATGTCTAATTTATACTCTCATATGGCAGCAACATGTTGTTTTCATCAAGGAATAGGGGATCATATTGATATTTCATAATGTATGTGGGAGAACAGGTTTTGGAACCTAAAATGATTTTAATGCAGATAAAAGTACGTAGAAATTTTTTTAGGTGACTTACCAAGGAGAGACTGGATAGATCTTTTAGTTCCCGAAGAAGGATCGGGTCGAGGCTTGTTGACCTTTGGATTAGGTGTCTGATCAGGGCTGATTGAAGTTGAGGCAGACCCGATGTTATCTATTCTGTTGATAGTGAAGCTCATGATGCCTATGCGGGTATACGGTTGAACCTTCATATGAAAAATAAAAGGCTGTCCTTTTATGGCCAATAAGGATGGACGAATTTCATCTCGTCAGTGTAACCTTCTCTGAGTACAAGTTCAGAGCAAGGTTTTCCAATCAAAGTAGAGGCAGCCTCGTCAAAAATAATTGTAGTTGCACTCGCCGGATGAATCAGAAGATACAGTTGTTAAGTAGTACATGGAAAAAAAAGTTTTATCAATTTAAATGATGTAAAAATTAATGTTAGTGAATAAAAGAAGGTACGAACTTAGACATCTCAGATGCAAGATTCTAAATGTATCCTACATGGATTATTTTTTTCTTTTTTCTTTTCTTCATTTATTCTCAATCTCTTCACTTTCTTTCTTTTTTTATCTCTCACAATCTAGTTCTCTCTCCTTAGATGCATGCACTTAGTTACGTACAAATTATTTTTCTCTCCAGTTTCTCTCACATCCATCTCATCTCCACGTCATCAAATACATTCTAAATGCACTCCATTGGAGATGGTCTTATAAATGCAGCCTGAAGATTGAAGATGGGTAGGGCAACCCCATTGCGAGCCAGTATGATGAACTTCGTCTTTGCAACCTGGGAACGAACAATATGTTTTGTACCATTATTTTTCTGTGGTGTAATTAACAACAGCAGCATCGCATGTGTAGATTTGACCCTAATTTAAGTTGCGGAAGGTAAGGTGCATATATAAAACAATGAGGTTGAAGATAGTAACATCATGTAACCAAAATTTATAAAACACTACTAGAAATAGGACCTTCCTTGACACGCGAACGATGACACTCACTTATTTATGACGCGCATTTTAGCATGTCATAAAATTCCTGTCATATAATTAAAAAAATAAACACGGAGTACAGTTAAAATGTGAGTGTCATAAAACTTCCGTCGTTTTATATTTTTTCCCGCCTAAATTTTTTGCCCTAATTCATTCCCGCTCCTCGCCTCCTTAGACACTTATACCTTTTTTCAAGTTTTCCCCAAAATCTTCAGCCTCCCATTCCCGCTCCTCTAGAACTCCCAAAACGTAACCCTAATCTCCCGCCTCTCCGGCCACACCAAACGTAACACTTATACCTTTTTCAAGTTTTCCCCAAAATCTTCTGCCTCCCATTCCCGCTCCTCTAGAACTCCCAAAACGTAACCCTAATCTCTCGCCTCTCCGGCGTCTCCGACCTCGCCTGGTCCTGCGACTCACACAGTCTTCCCTACATGGCCACACACAATTCTTCTTCAGCATCAAGTTCAGCGTTCAGAATTGTCTCTGGATGCGAAACATGTAAGAGATTTCTACAACTGATTTAACTGATTTTGGTTTTGAAGGCGCACATTTAAACTCCCTTTTTTGACGTTATTTAGACAAACATCATCCATATCCCTGTTTTGTCAATTTTTTTCAGAATCGTTATATGAAGGCTTGTGTGTGTGTGTGTTTGAGAGGGGATGGTGCTCATTACTATAATTTTGTTGTTTTTTTTATATAGAAAGGTAAGTTTTAAGAGATTTAGGTAGTTTGTAGTGCCTAGGACATGTATTTGAGTGGTCCACACTCTGAGTAATGGCTTCTCTTTGTACATGCCTATGCAACGAAAATCAAAATTAGTAAGTTGAGTTGCTTTCTGAACATACAATATGCTCTTCATCGATTTACATACTTAGTTTAATAAACGGAAGTTATAAATCAATAACTTTCCTTAGTTATGTTCTTACCATATATGAGAGGTTTGTGTGCAGATTACGATATACCTTGCACCAAACTGTCTCTGAGTCAAACTCCTTGACAGGTGATATGATTAGAAATAGCTCCTAATTAAATAACCGTTAACGTTGTGTGAGGTATGAACATTTGACATGCAAGGAGCTGACACTTATAGTGTACTATCTTTATGTTAAAGGTCCAAACTAAAATGTTAGTGGACCTTTTTTATGTGAAATGTTTATTCGCTTTTGACATTGTAAGGTGATGTGGTAGTAACCAAAATGTTGACGTAATTTGTAGCGTGGAGCCGATGTGAATGCAGTGGATCCAATCAGGTTGCAGATCTTTTGCTTTCTGTAAAGCACCTTAGTTATTGCTTATATCATGTATACATGGCATGCCATGTTATTAAGAGGTAACTGTGAGATAAATAATATTGTTGTAGTGACTACATCATATTGATGTTTCTGTTAAAATTTAAACTTTTTCTCTCTTACATGATGAATGATCTCAGGAACTACATTTTGTTCGATATAACCAAATCAGAGCAAGACTTGCATATCATTTTTTTGGTAACCTTCATGTCTCCATTATTATCTTCAACTGTCATAGAAATGCAGTTTCTGCATTTTTTTGATCACATGGTTGTTAGTGTGCAGAATTATAACAAGTAGTTGGCATAAGAAGATAGAAAACAGTAGATGGCATAAAGTGTGAAGCATACTTGAAACATGTATCAAGTAGCAAACGAATAAAAGATTAAAGGAGTCCTAAAATTAAAGGCCCACGTAATTGATTGATCTGAGAGTGTGTGTCTTGTTTTTTTGGTTTTCAGATAGTGTTTATGGTAATTTATGGATTGATCTTAGTTGTTGGTTTATTTGTATTTGTGTGCTGAGATATCTTCAATTTTTATGCAGGTTAAGTGGTGATTAAGTGACTGCAGGTGTCTTGACTCGGCTGGTTTGTTGCATTGTTGGTTAGTTCTTTTAATCTGTTTTTTTTTTACTTTTTAGTTGTTATTAGTATCTGTGTTTTTTGTCTATAGTTCTTCTATAGACAAACCTAGAAAGAAAAATCACGCTTTTTGTTCAGCCCCCCAAAAAACCCCGATAGCATTAATTGCTACTCAGCGGTAAAGATTTGGAGGGAAACATGTCTT
>JBCNJP010015159.1:0-10097 GCA_039602395.1 Deinandra increscens subsp. villosa
CTGACAAAAAGCAGTCTCTAAGTCCGCTAAGAGTAAGTAGACTGAGACAAGTTCGCTAAAGAGAGATGAACTTTTGAACAAGTTCGCTAAAGCCTAACACAAGTAGTCCAAGCCTAAAAGAAGTTCGCTAAGGCCAGGGAAGTTCGCTAAGCCTAAGGAAGTTTGCTAAGGCTTGATCCAAGTATGCTAAGGCCAAACTGAAACTTGTAAAGAAAGAAAGAAAAGAAAGAAAAAAAGTTTTCCGCTAAGGTGTAACCAAGTTCGCTAAGAACCAATACAGACTCAGCAGACTTAAAGACCAGTGGAGAAATTCGCTAAGGTCAAAACCTTCTTAGCGGACTTCTCAAACACTTGTCAAAAAATTTAAAGAGACCAAGGGAGAAGTTCGCTAGGGACAATATCAACTTAGCGAACTTCAAATCTAAAAAAATATATTCTAAGTATGGAAGGAAAGTTCACTAACACTAACTATTTAGCGGACTTCCCAAGACTTAGACAACATTAAAAAACTTAAAGAAAGGGAGAAGTTTGCTAAGGACTGTATCAACTTAGCGGACTTCTCACCAGAGAAGATAAAATACACAGGACTAACAGGTAAGTATGCTAAGAGCAAATTTGTTCTTAGCGGAGTTCATGAAATGAAAAACAGGAAAAATTTTACAAGTTCAAAAAAAACAAGTTCGCTAAATGCAAAGAAGTTATTAAACAAGTCCGCTAAGACCAGAATTGAAAAACATAAGGAAAAAGTTCTAAGTCTAAAAGTTTATCCAAAATTAAAATATTCGCAACTTAAACATAAAACTAAAAACAGAAATGCATGTCTGCTACCAGTAACCTACCAGGAAGATAAATTTGACAATGACACATCTATTACCTAAATTTGACTTTGATTGGTCAAAAATTCCACCCAAACTCAAAAATTTAATTTTCATCCGAGTTGGGTCAATTTTCCACGCGAACTTAGGAATTCATTTTCTTTCAAGTTGGTTAATTTCAAACCAATACCAAGATTGATTTTAGCACAAGTTGGTCAATTTTACAGCAAACTTGAACATTTAAGCACTTTGACTTTGAAACTTCGCCTATTTTTGTATGGTCATGGTCAGACATGTTTAGAATCATACCGGTCATTTACGTGATCAATAACACTAACAATTCAAATCACCTTTCGGATCTGGTACTCTAAGTCAGATTGTCGGTATTGTTTATCCACTTAAGCTCAGACAAGGTAATTTTCAACATATTTCTGTGATGTATTTATCATGTTTTGTCCGATTAGTGAAAGATGTGATTAACCTTATATACAACTTAAGTCACCAGAATTCTACCATGGGTCATTTTTGCACTTCGGATACAGCCCACACACATAATAATTTTAAAATTGGAACATATGGAATTTCTTCAACATATGACAAATTATATTATTATTTCTTTAGTGTTAAGTAGTTGATTTCATGAATGGATGTTAAGATGGATCGCCTAAACACAAGGTCATTGCTTTCGCAAAGCAGATGTGTCACGGATAATGATGAATGTGATGATGGGATCGCGTGGACACAAGATCATTGCTTTCGCAAAGCAGATGTGCCACGGATTTATTGATGGATGAAGCAACACCAAGGTCTTTGCGTAAGCAAAACAGATGGTGTGCTGATGAGTGAGATCAGGGAGTTAATGCTAAAGAAATATTCGTGTGTGTTGGCATATCGTACTTAGCTCAGACTTAGGCAAATTGAAAGAATTCAGCACTGGTAGACTTATCTTCCACATTGTAGGACCGGCAGACAGACACAAAAACAAAAATAAACAACAAAAAAAAATCTTTTTGGTCTTTTCAAAAAGAATTTGACACAGGACAATCACAAACAAAGGCGTTCAGGTCAAATTATGGTCAAACAAAGCTTAAATATTTGCTGGAGGTAACTATATACAGGTGAAGAAAGTAAAATCTTTTTGTGAAACTTTCATGCAAGGCACAAATAACACTCCTAAGCAGATAAACCTATGAAATTAAGACACTAACATAATTGGGAAAGGAAAAAGCTTAATCATAGTTAATCATGCCTACAGCACTAACCAGAAAGTTAAACATAGACATATCAAATGGTTTAGTAAATAGGTCTGCTAACTGATCATCAGTTCAACATGGACTAAGGTAACTAGCTTTTTCTCAGCACAATCCCTAATGAATTGGTATCTAATCTCAATATGTTTAGTCTTAGAATGTTGAATAGGATTTTAACAATTGAAACAACAGCAGTATTATCTATATGAATAGGGGTACCCATGAAATTCAAACCGTAATCCAACAGCTGATTCTGAATCTAAAGCACTTGAGAGCAGCAGGAAGCAGCAGCAATGTACTCCGCTTCAGCCGTTGAGACTGACACTATTGTCTGCTTCTTGCATTGCCATGAGACCAGACGGTTTCCTAAGTACTGAGCGCCTCTCGTCGTAGACTTACGATTGAGTTCACAACCAGCGTAGTCACTGTCTGAGAAGGCTCGAAGATCAAAGGTTGAATCTTTAGGATACCAAAGTCCTCTATTCGGATTTGACTTCACGTATCGAAAAATCCTCTTCACGGCCATCAAGTGCGATTCTTTCGGCTTACTTTTGGAAACGGAAACATAGACAAACTCCAAACATAATGTCGTGACGACTTACTGTCAGATAGATGAGAGAGCCAATCATGGACCTGTATAGGTGTTCATCTACACAAACACCCTCCGGATCCTGATTCAACTTGTGACGAGTGACCACGGGAGTAGAAAAACCTTTAGAATCTTGAACCCAAACTTCTTCAGAATCTCTTTCACATATTTCCCTTGGCTGATTAAAATTCCATCAGGCTTCTGTTTCAATTGATTTCCGAGGAAAAATGTCAGTTCACCCATGGCACTCATCTCAAATTTCTTCTTCATTAGTTCCTCAAATACATGACATAGGTCGACGTTGGTTGAACAAAAAATGATGTCGTCGACATATACTTGCACTAATAGCATATCTTCTCCAACGTGATGTATGAAGAGAGTCTGATCAATCACACCTCTTTCATAACCATTAGACAGCAGATAAGTAGATAATGTCTCGTACCACTTCCTTGGGGCTTGGTGTAGACCATAGAGGGCCTTGTCTAGTTTGTAAAATTTTTTGGGAAAAGATTTGTCGACAAACCCCGGAGGTTGTTCTACAAATACGTCTTCGTCAAGCTCTCCGTAGAGGAACGCGGTCTTTACATCAAGTTGTTAAACATTGATATTCATTGATGCGGCATATGCTAGAAAGATCCGCATTACCTCTAGACGAGCGACAGGCGCATAGACATCTTTGTAATCAATGCCGTCAACTAGCATGTACCCTTTCACAACTAGGCGAGCTTTATTTCTTATAATCATGCCTCGGTGGTCTCTCTTGTTTTTGAAAATCAATTTGACATGTATAGGCTTTACACCTATTGGGGGATCAACCAAGTGCCAGACATTGAGCCATTTGAATTATAGTAACTCCGTTTGCATGGATTTAATCCAGTTCATCCAAAAGGGCAGCAGCAACAGTAGGAGGCTCTTCTTGTGAAATGAAACAAGAGTACAAACATGTGTGCATTTCCTTTGACTGACTCCGGGTGAGACGTTTGTCAACTGGCTTGATAATCTGACTCGTATGATGTATCTTGTGAATTCGAGTCTCTTTAATAGCAGGTGGTGGTACAGATGAGTCCTGATTTCCAGTTTGTAGATCATCGCCAGGGGTCTCTCCTGTATCAATCTCAGTTACGTCATCTGAGTCAGTATCATGCGTTACAGCATCAATTTCTATAGTGTTGTCTGTCTTAGTTGTTGCTTGTACTGGTTCTGTTTCCACAATTACAGGTTCAGTAATATGAATGGTTGGTTTTTTAAATGCTGGATTGAATGAATAAATGGTATACAGGATCGATGAAGTAATAGGAGCAAGCATATCTACAGTTGGATTAGCTGCTTCATTTCCTTGATCAACTACAGCAAACGAAGTACCTTCATCATCAGATTGGAACATATTAAAAGTAGAAGTAAATGACTCACGGTCATACATACTATCCGGAGCAGGATCTCTAGTGTTCTGAGTGTGCTCATTACAAGTAACATTGCGCGACTCAATAAAAACTTGAGTTCTTCTGTTGAACACTCGATGGGCAGCAGAAGTCATCGAGTATCCAACAAAATAACCGTCATCCGCCCGAGGAGCAAATTTGGTTAACTGATCCAACTGAATTAAAACAGTACAAGCGCATCCGAACGGTTTTAATCGTTTTAAGTTCAGTTTTACTTTGGAAAACAGTTCGAATGGCGTCTTGTTAGCATGTTTGACCATGAGTGTTTTGTTTAGAACATAGCAGGCTGTATTGACAGCTTCTGCCCAAAAAGATAATTTTATGTTAGAATCAGCAAGCATTGTCCTAGCAGCCTCGATGATAGTTCTATTCTTCCGTTCAGCCACTCCATTTTGTTGCGGTGTATACGTTGAACTGAACTGTCGAGTTATGCCTTTTTCATTACAAAACGCGTCAAATGTCTTATTCTTGAATTCAGACCCAGTATCTGATCTGATGATTCTAACCCGCTCTCTGCATCTGTTCTCGATTCATGTGACAAAATCCTTCAAAATCTCAGCTGTCTCAGACTTCTCTTTCAGAAAAAACACCCACGAGTATCTTGAGTAATCGTCTGTGACAACCAGGCAATATGACTTTCCCCCCTAAACTCTTGATGCTCACTAGCTCGAAGAGGTCAAGATGGAGTTCCTGAAGTATTGTTGTCGTTCTACCCGGTGGCTTTGGCTTGTGGGACGTCTTGTGCTGTTTACCCTTCAGACATGCTACACAATTGTCGATGTGGATGAATTCCTTATCCGGCACACCATCAACGTGTTTCCCCCTAACAAGGCGGTTCATGTTCCAAAAGTTCACATGCCCCATACGCCTATGCCATAAAGTAGAGTCATCTTCTGATGCCTTAACCAATAAGCATGCTACAGTACCAGTCGGCATTGCAGCAGACATATCCAAAGTATACATGTTCTCTTTCCGTTTTGCACGAAGTAGAATATGATCTTCGGGAATCTTGAATCGAGGTTTCAGAATATAGCATTCACGGTCATCGAAGAACATCGGCATCTTGTTGTCGCAGATTTCTGATACACTTAGCAGGTTGAATTTCAGATTGGACACCAGATTAACCTTGTCATATGAAATTTCTCCATTGGTCAAGAGACCGTTTCCGATTATTCTACCACCCTGAACATCACTTCCAAAGGCATCAGGACAACCATGTGATATTGTTTTGATATCATACACCAGATCCTTATTCCCCGTCATGTGCCTGGAACAACCACTATCTAGGTACCACGTGTTGGCAGCACTATGGGCCAGTCCCTGCACATGAAAAAGAGAGTAATTAGTTTTGAGATGGACCCTGGCCAGATTGACTAGGGACCTTCTTTTTAGGTGCCTTTTTTGTTGGAGGAGTAGTTGGTGGTGTTAAAACTACAGCATGAGGAGTTTGTGAAGCTGTAACATTTGGTCGAGGAGCCCGGACAGGTTGTTGCATCATAACTGGCCTTGGCATGAAGGTAGGCCTTGGTCGAGGCATCCAAGATCTTACAGGAAAAGGATTTGGTGCAGCCATCCCCACTCATTGTTGAACTTGTGGCCTCAAAGCATTCACATTCCTTCCCAAACCACGAGGGACATACTGGGCTTGGTTAGGAACATAGGGTTGGTTCGGGTAAGATTACTGAAACATGGTGTCGAACCGTTGATCTATGTAGTCCTCACCATAGTTCCCATAATAAATTGGGGCTAAATAATTTTCTTGTGGTATATTTGCTGTTGCTAGTAGAAATGAGCAGGAGGCACTGGAGCATTGTTGTAAGCAGAATAACTTGTGTTGTACACACACACCCTTGCATCATGGTGTGGATTCCCGCAAACTGTACATCCCAATGTCTCAACTGTCCCTTTAGGGTTAACCACAAGAGGTGGTTCAGCAATTTGTTGAGCCGCTGGTTGTGGCTCATTTGACATTGCACCCTCAGCCTTATCAGTGTCAGTGACAGTCTTCTTCTTCCTCCTCCTAGTTTGTTTCTTTTTCTTTGGTGTGTTCTCACATTCAGGAGCATCAATAGTAACAACATCTAGCTCGACCACAGCAGGCTGATCTTTAACACTTGGTTGATCATCAAAATAGGTTCATATTGAGGTCTCTTTTTCTTAGGATCACTTGTCTTGAATAGTGCCATAGTGGATATCCCAGCCTCATTGGGAGCTGTGTTGACAGATGCTTTATCTGGTTTGACAAACACGGGTGCTCAAGTTGCTTGATCAGACATCATTGGAGCGTTCTACCAACAACGTGATACTCCTTGATCCTCCCTTGCTTACAAAAATCCATTCTCCTAAGCTTTCATACACTTGATCATATGGACTAACCTAGCATTACATCCTTCTCTCGACGCGTCAAAGCCACACTACACTCATGAAGGAAAACAAAACGATCGTTTGAAGGACGATCCTTGGAGAAGAAATAATTTCTACTTGAGCTCTCACGCTGGAATGATAGGGACAACAAGGCTAACACACAAGACTCTTGAAAGAAAGATCATCTCCCTTAACCTTGGGACACAAGCCCAATTTGCATCCAGCCACTTCCCTCACAACATTACACATGTATCTTCTTTTCGTCCTTTTCCTTTTGATCCTCGCTAAACGATGGTATGGCAAATTCTTAAACTTGGGGAGCCTACCTATGAACTCATATACTCACTTCCTACGACCAACGCTTGGAGCTCAACATGACAACAATGGCAAGAGCTACATAACCTACAAAATGCTTGACAACGAATCGACACCAATTGAGGACAAACATGCGAGGACATATTCAATCTCTACCTAACTCCTTGAATCGCTTAGAAAATTCTTGTTCCTGATACAATGTAATTTTGTTTTCGCATGCTTAGACTTCTACTTTTGAACACTCACAATACGTTGAAACTTTATATTATTCTATGTAATCTTCTCACGACTCCAATGATTTTGCACAATTAACGACCATTTATGGGACTACCTCGACTTGCAACATATCCTTAAATCCTCGCATCAACGCTACTTAGACTATCTACTCTTGCGATGGATATGAAAATATCTTTGACGACAACCGGCGGAACTCCCAAACTACCTACCTCTAATCACATCACTAGCGACGAATCCTTGCTAACTTCTAATCTCTTCCACTTCTTCCAGCTTAAGTCATTGATGGATTTATCGTTCTCTCGCGACTATTACCTCGATATAATCCCCATATTGACTCATAATCCTTGTATTAAATTAGACTCCTTAGACACGTGACCAGTACGCGGCCAAAAATCTCTTTAAACTTGCATAACTTAATTGCCTCTACATTCTCGTTTAAAGGCTAATCTTTTCTTGCGTACGCTTCTATAACACGACCATATCCACAAATGATTATACAAATCTACATCTTCAACTTGGTTATCCTACTTATTTGCATCCCTTGTAATTGGACTTGCATGTCTAAGACACGACACGTCGTGTACACAACAACAAATTTAGTTTCGGGATGAAACTCCCTAAACAAAACCCTATATTATATTCACACTACATTTTCGCGTGTTATTTACACATTGTTCCCTCGCTTCTACACACACCACATATGCATGATTGCCTAAATACACATGCATAAGAAAGCCCAACAAGCCTTTAGCAATCCCATTAAGTATCTAGTGTTCCCATTAGGCCTACAACATGCCCGATAAGCCCATTAGGCACGTAAGGATCACTTAAGCCCATTTTAACTTGGGCTTGGGCCGTAAGTAACAACCAGTTTAAAGGGCCACCCGCCCAAACCAATTGAGTCGTAGGATAAAGACTCACTTAATTTATCATACATTGTTAAATATATAGTTATCAGTGCGATGGCACGTCGATCATGAGATGCTATGTAATCAATGTAATATAAGCTCCACAATCAACCATACTTTATCCGTCGTGGTCCTTACCTGATTGTTATGCACACAACCACTCGCTAATAGAGTCTTCCTGATCATAAATATAAATGTGGACCCAACCATGGGGTCTTTGATGTGTCAAAAGAAGTATGCCTCCGTCGTGAAGGAGTCCTGAAATAACTGGGCACGAGGGCACGGGGGCAGGATTCCCAAATAACACTACCCATATTACTCGTGGTTCCTTAAATCAAGGAATTAAGAATATGTACACGCGTGTCGATTGGGGAAAATCAACTACATGAATGATGTATGCATGATCAAATAATAAAGCATCCAATGAATTACACAATAGTATCCATTGTTCAAAGTACGATACCTGATATTTAAAGAAATACAATTGAAAGAAACAGGGAGCATGTACCACCCCAAAATCATATAAAACATGGGAGGAGCTTCGGAAATTCACCTAAGCATCACCGTCCTTAGCCTTGCCTTGTAGAAGTACCATATACCTAATTTAAAGATTATAAGTATATAGTTCAAAGTATCTTAAAGTATTTAAGGTAATGACCAATGGTTTGCGTTTCTGGTATTCGGTGGAGTTTGGTATGCTTTAAATTTCTTATGTGTGTATTAATCTTAACTTAGTAACTTATGGTTTCCCTTGAGTTAATCATGAGATGGGTCACATGGGTGGCTTATTGTGTTAAAGGCCCAAATCTTATGGATATTGCGGTTGGGCTTATAGCCCTTGGGTTAGACCTTAGACTATTGGGACGTAAGGCTAATTAGGTTTGTTGCATGTGTTGGGGTTTCATTGTGGAAGTTAAAATAAAATCAATTATTTGAAAATGTTTTAGTTTTACAACAATAAAATGGTATCCGATTTGTGGGACTAGACCCGGGAGGAAATCCTTAACCTGCTTACAGTGGGCTTATGGCCCAATTCATTTGGTTAGAGGTTTGGATCTGAAACAGTAGCTTCGGGTTCTCGGGATTGGGCCAAAAATGGGTTTGGATTAGTTAAATGGATCCTAACTCGGACAACTTAAACAATGGCAGTGGGCCTTCTTGCCCAAAACAGTTCTATAGATTTTCTTAAAAACATTGGGCCGTAGCCCATTTTATTCTTTTTAAGAAAAGTGGGCCTTAAGGCCCGTTAAAATAGTTATTCTGATTATATTGGTCTTGTACCCGACCGTATTCATGCAATACAACCATAGCAATGTAAACCGGTTCTAGATAATGGGTTTCAAACCCGTAGCTATGTTCCGTCCCATGTGTGTATCCGGTTAAATCTACCCATGCATGTTGTTAGGCTTGGTTGGCCAAATAAATCATTATAGGGAGTATTCAGTCGGGCTTGATCCGAACCGAATACCCTCTTCGTTCAAAGGTTGGATATGGTTCACCGATTATTGGTTTTGAGTTATAAATCTTGGTTAAGCATTTATAGTAAAAGTGTTAGTTTTTTAGAAAATAACATAGGTTTTGGGTTGAAACGGTTTATTAAAAATAATATGGGAGTGGGGAGGTGATAAGGTTCGAACTCGTAACCTCATACGGTGGTTTACCCGAACTTAATTGTTTTAGGGGTTGATTAGTGGGTGCATGTGATTACCAAACAAATTAAATGCAAAAATAAGGGATTCGGTGACCAGGGGGATCGAACCTGTGACCTATTACATGCATGTGACTTACCTTTGGGATAGGGAGTGCTTATTTGTTATCCTTAATCCACCTTAACTTTGAATTACGGTAATCACTTATGTATATTCGACCATATGATACGCAAATCCAAAGGTTCAAGAATGTAAATATTAAAATCTACAAGGAGTGTGACTAGGAGTATACCTTGAAGAGGACTCCAAGAACTTATGGAGGTGTTTGAAGGTGGCGGTTTGGGTTGCTCTTACCCTGGGTCCTCAGGGATGCATGTGTCCATTGGGTTTGGATAGGTGCATTCCTTGGGATTTCTATGTAGATGGGGCTAGGTGGAGGTCTCTATGAGATCACTGGAGGGTCGATGATGACCTCATGGTAGGACTTGGGTTGAATGAGAAAAGGTGGTGGATGGTACACGATGGTGGCAT
>JBCNJP010015160.1:0-10097 GCA_039602395.1 Deinandra increscens subsp. villosa
TACTAATCAAATGAAACCCACTAAGCCCAGCCCAAACTATATAATATTACAAGCCTCATAATCTAGCATCTACAGTTAGAAGAATTTCGTCCCGAAATTCAGTTGTGACTATTGGTGGATGCAACATTTCCAAAAGACAAGGATACTTCAGACGCATTTTGGTCCTCACGTTCCCAAGTGTACTCTGTACCTCGTCGGGAGTTCCATCCCACCTTGACAGTGGGGATGCGGCCACGTTTCATTTTCTTGATTTCTTGGTCAAGTATCTCGACAGGTTCCTCAACAAAGTGCAATGTCTCGTCGACTTGAATTTTCATCAAGTGGGATGACAAGAGTTTCATCGGACATACACTTCTTGAAATTACTAACATGAAAAATGTCATAAATGCTACTTAGTTCGGCATGCAAGCGTAGTCGGTACGCCACTAGGTTAATTGTTTCACTCATTGGTAGTCGATGCACATTCAAAACGTTCCATATTTCGTTTTAAATGATACGAGAACACTCAACGGGGAGTGGCTCGGACGAAAGAAGCCTTTATCTAGCAACTCTTGTAGTTGGCTAGATAATTCTTGCATTTCGGACGGTACCAGACGGTATGGGAATCTGGACACGGGGACGGATTCAGGTGTTAAGTCGATTGGAAGGTCCACTTATTGTTAGGGTAAGTTTGGCCAGTCTTCGGGAAAGACTTCCGAGTATTCGCGAACAATAGGAACATCTTTGGTTCGTTTCACCTTAGGTTTCTTCTTAGTGACATGAGCTGAGATGGCATGGAATCCTTTGCGAAGGAATTTTTCGCGCCTTCATACTAGATATAAGGTTTAGCTTCGCTCCACTCTCCACGCCTTGCACGTTTAGAGTGTTGCCATTTGCAAGTGGCACTCTTACCATTTTCTCATGACAAATGATTGTTTTGTAGGAACGTACCCGTCTCCGTGTTAGGGTCACGACGGGCGTCTTCGGCGTTGATCACGAAGACTCTTCCTCTAGCCTGGTTAGCATTATGGTCCTTGTTCTTCGGACATTCACTCTTGAAGTGTCCAGTGGTCCCGCAAACGTAGCAATTGTGTTTTGGGCAATCACGTGCTACATGTCCGTAGGCTTTGCAGATATTGCAAAAGACATTTCCACAATCGAGAGTATGGTGGAGGTTGCATTTGTTGCATAGGGGTGCAGTACCGGTGTAACCGGTTTTTCGGAGGGACTGGTCGGAGGCGGTAGCAGCATAGACCTTCTATGGTCCGGATTCCATAGCAAGGGTCTTCTCGGAGTTCTTCTCGTTCCGATTCTCCCAAAATCCATGCTTCCGTTTGTTGTCAGATTTCTTGCTTGACGAAGGGGTGGTACTGACATCAGAGTACTCGTTCTCAGACAATTTCTTGCTAAAGTTTATACCTTGACGATTAGCTTGATAGACAAGGTTGTGAGCCAGGCACACAACATCCTGAAATGTCTGAGGGTTTGAGGAAAGGACATTCCCCTGAATGTGTGGCGCAAGTCCCCATATGTACCGCTCGATATTTTTGTAAGTCGGAGTGACCATAGTCGGACAAAGATGTGCAAGTTCACGAAACCTCTTAGTGTAGCTAGCAACATCGCCTCCATTCATGGATAGGTTCCAAAACTCAGCTTCGAGTTTTTGGAGTTTCTCCCTAGGACAATACTCATCACGCAGCAGTTGTTTGAGTTCATCCCATGTCATAGCATAGGCCAAGTCAGTCCCCATAGCATCAGCATGGGAGTTCCACTAGGTTAGAGCGCTGTCAGTGAGTGCGCACGTGGAATATTTGACCCTGTACTGCTCGGGGCAGTTGCTTATGTGAAAGACTGACTCCATTTTCTCAAACCAACGAATTAAACCAACAGCGCCTTCGGGACCCTTGAAGTTGGTGGGTTTGCAATTCATAAAGTCTTTATATGAACATTCACGAGGTCCGTGTGCCCCATTGTCAGTGTGTCATTGGGTCTCGGCAGCGGCGACTGTTTCAGCAACGCGTTGAGCAATCATATCCTCTATTTTAGCGGCGCTCATATGGGGAGGAGGTGGAGGAGGTGAAGTGTTCCTGGGTGTTTGGCGTCTTGGTGGCATGGTTTTGCTTTAGGTTATCAATGTCAACATAAAGGAAAATCTTATATAATATGTAAATGGGGTTATTACATGCCTGAGAAGCCACGACATACATCAAAGATACCATATCATGACACGCGCAAACACAACCAAGAAGCATAAGGTAGGAAGGAATACATATGTGAATGGATAACATGAAGTGACAATAGAACTCAATCGCATACATTTAACCATAACAATCATAAAAGTCGTAACAATCATAATAATCATTACAATCATCTAACCATAACCATAATACTACTTCCATTTCCTCCATATTAACTACAAAACATACAATAATCAAAATGAGATATGTTTTGTCATGGGCTTGCAGTCCAAATAATACAACATACAATTTATAGGTATGCTAAAATGATGGTCCAAAAAGGCTAGATCTAAAGCTATCTAGAAAAGTGGAGCTCCTGGGGGCATGGCTAGGGTGGTCGTGATCTGTGACATGAGGGTCATGAAGGTCATCATACGCCCAATGAAATCCTATGTGGCCGCGAGCTTCGCATGGAGGGCCTCATTCGACAGAAGGAGGTCAGTGACGGTTGTGTTGACACCAGTCATGTGAGTATGAAGGGTGTCCATGGAGTCCTGGACTGCATCCATGTCACCAGCAACCCTGGCTATCTGGGTCTCAAGAGCCCCAAGGTCAGTCACAGTAGAGTGTCAAGCAATATCTCACTCAACTAACTCAAAGGCCTGCTCATAATGACGCAAGCATGCTACCAGTAGCGGAACAGTGTCCACTATTGGCTCGTCAGTGAGCACAGAGATGCCAGCTGGAGGACGGCGCGTGGCACCGCCTCTGATGGAGGACTCACCTTTCTCGTAAGAGCTGGGCAGTCCCTCACGCAGCCTCCTGGAATGGAGCTGCCTGGGCATCCATGATAAATGAGGGTATGAAGGACTGTCGGACAGTTCTGACAGTTGGTATGTCTCTCTCAGGACTGGAGGGCACATAGTCCTCCGGGGATGATGTTTAGTCAACTACATCTCTATCGTCGTCTTCTCTGGAATCGGAAATGCAGATGACTTCCTTGGAAGTCATCTATGCGATAATATTCTAAGAGAAAAAGACAGAGTTAGTAACAACATAATAGCATATAAACTAAATGAGATAAGTAAGGAAATAGTAAGGCATGTATAGCACATAATTTAACATAAGTCAATATGTTGGAGAAGCGGTCTTGCATGCAAATGGAAGCTTCAGAGCGGGTTATCCAGGTTTGGTTTTCGTTTGTTTGATTAACCTTGTTCGCTATAACCATGGCTCTGATACCAATCTGTCACACCTCGGTCAACGGATTCGGGTGTGAACGAGAATGGAATCATAGTCGTGGTTACATAGAACAACTAAATATATTCAAACGTTATAATAAAACATCACGTCATTTAGATTGCAGCAGAAAAGTGGTGAAAATGATAATGTCTTACATTTGAATATAAAAGGTCTTAATTTATTGATAAAAACATAAGATAGTTTATTTAGGATAGGTCGGGACTATGACTCCGGCGAAGCAGGTCCGATAGTCTGAGTTAAGCCCCATTTGCATGTCTTCGGTGATTTCCTAGTTACCTGAGAAATCATGAGTTTAAAACGGGTCAACATAAAGTTGGTGAGGTTCACAGGTTTAAGACTCTACGTTTAGGATTTGTAAAACAGTTTTGGCATACTTAAATATTACGTTGATTTACCGTTGTGGTTGTATGATCTCACCTGAACCTTGATTTCAAATACTAACGGTTTACCCACCCATAGTATCTCGTCCGAGAGATACCGAACAGAGCAGAATAACTGACGTGTACCCCTTAACAATGTACGGATCCAGGTTTGGAGCTACCAAACTGGACAAGGTTGTCAACCCAAATAGATCTATTCACTAGCTATCGTTTCGAACAGAACTAATTGAAATCAATTAATGGTGGGATACAGTTGTACAAACGTTTATAACGATAATGTACTATAGTTGGGCAATCAGTAAGAGAACAAGCAGTCATACGGCTAACAAATAAACCACAATATTAAGTAAAAAGCATATATCAGATTTCATGATTTCTCCCCAAAGTATAAAAACAGTTAAAAGAAAAGGGGCCGTTAAACTCACAGAATTAGCATATGAAGTGAATGAACCGTGAAGTAGCGGTAGCAAGTAACGTCCTACTTTAAATAATAAGACATTTGCATAAGGTCTACAATTAATTGAGTAACATAAGTCACCCAAGTGATACCGGTCAAGTCGTGACGTATATTCCTATTTGTATTTTGATTGGAAAGCCCGTTGTTAGTATTAATTGTACGAACAAATACGTGTTTTCAAGTTTATATTTATGTCAAAAATAAATATAAAGAAAAGCAAAATCGATGAAATCGAATAATCAAATCAAGTATTGTACGTTTCGTTATATATTAAGATGTATTATTTATTATTTCAATTGATTTTTAAAGGAGTTGATATGGTTTTCCAACACGTTAAGTTATATTAAAACTTAATGGAAAATCGAGTTTATAATTATCGTCAAAATAATTATATCGTTCGTTGAAATAATTTATTTTCAAACATTTACTAGTTTTAGGATTTTCCAAATAATTATTTGTTAAAATAATTATTTAATTGTCATAAAAATATTCTTTCTATTTTTATAATGTCATGAGAGATACGGTTTAAAAATATCACTTGGACTTATAGATTTTACGTTAAACGTTTTATAAAAAAGAGTCATGTTTTCAAACGAGTTTTCGTATCCGACGTTATCGCGTATATCGCTATGTTTGTCCCGGTTTTATTACTACGCAACGCCACTATGTTTAGATCATTTTGAGTCATAAAAGTGATCATAAAAGATTTATTAAAGTTTTCCAACCTGTAAGACTTGATTATATTTTTATACATTTATCTTAAAAGACAAATTCTTAGATTTTCTTGAAGGAAAGTTTAATAAAAGATTTCCATGGACTTTTCATCCAAGTATTTTATGTTTCAAATTTGTAGGCTAGTTTATATAAAAATAAACCATGAAAAAGATTTTTTATCTTTTATTTTTAATCTAACCCAAGTTACCAAATAATCATATGACATGATTATTTATTTTTCTCATCTACTAACACTTAGTGTTAGGACAATATTAACAAAGTTAGTATAGAATGTAAACAAATCCACTAACACTTTTAGTGTTAGGACCAAATAATAAATAACAATCTACTAACACTTAAGGTGTTAGGACCAACTAGGCATTTGATTAATAATATAAGTATTTATTTCATGATTCATTTCTTTTTAATTAGTTACTTTTGTTAGTTATTTAAATATACTAACACTTCCAAGTGTTAGGACCATCTTAAATTAAATCAACACATTAGATCAAGAACATTTAACTCATTTTATGAGTTTTATGGATAAATCCATATAGGGACTTGTTATTGATCAAGAAGTACAAGTAAATAACATAGATGATCTTAGGTACAAATGGATACTTTCCTTTGATTTTCCACGTGTTTCACCCATTTCTTTGGCAATTTTAAGTCCCTTGAACACCAAAAGAAATATTAAGATCATGAAAGAAAGGGGATAAAGAAGAGAGATTTGATGATTTATACAAAAATGTAAGTTTTATTAATGGTGTTGTCAAGACTTGGGGTATGATTTGGGTGTTAGAAATGTAGAAAAGATGAGTTAGAAAACTCACAAAAGAAAAGAAGAAAAATCGGTGGAGGGTGGTGGTGGCTTCTGGCGGCTTCCGGTGGTGGCAGGAGAGCGGAGCCGCGGTGGTTGGGCGGCTGTCGGGTGGCGGCAGCCGGTGGCTGACTGGGCGGCAATGGAGCTGGCCGAACACAAGAGGAAGGAGGGAGGAGTAGAGAGTTGGATGGTGTGGTGAAAACTTGAGGTGGTGGTTCTATTTATTCACTAATTTATGTGTATTAACCAATGGATGATGTTTTGATCTTGTATGCATTAGTACACCAACTAAGCCTAAATCTAGAGGGACTAGAGTAGCCTTGTTGTTCAGACTAATCACCATTTGAATTATATGGCTAGAAAATTGTAGGTGAATTGTTTTATAAAAATGCTCCATATTTTATAAACTAGTGAGGCTTTTATAATTTATAAAGTGGTTAGGGATGCTTAAAAATCCTAACTTTTATAAATAAATTCCTAGTATATTAAAACTACAAAGGTGGTAGTTTTTATAAGGTTGATGGGCCAAAAAGTTTATAAAAATCTAGTGGGCTAATCTATAAAAATCATGGGCTAAAGAATATTAAAATAGTTTTGGGTTTGGAGGTTGGGCCGAAGCCCATAAATAAAAAGAAAGGGAGTAAGTCGGTATCTGGTTGGGTCGGATGTGGGCCGAACACCGGGTGTTGGGCCGAGGAGCGGGCAGGCCGGACCCAGTCTGTGCCGGTTAGGCCGCGGGTCGGTCCCGCGGTTCGAGGCCGGTGTCTGGGTCTTATCGGTTTGATCGTCGGGTTGAGTCACGAGTTCGGTTTCGGTGTTTTGGTTCATCGGGCTATATTGGGCCTGACTGGGCCTGAACGGGTCTCAGGTTTTCGCTTTGGTTCAGTCTTGACAACGATTAATTTTTGAATATATTTTTGGCTCACAAAAACAGTTTTACTTTGTTTGACATGACTTCTTTTTGTTTTTCTCAAATAGATCCGGTTTGGCACACTTAAATGCAACGAAGACTGTTTCGTTTGTTCGCGTCGGTTTTAAGCTCGACTACCATGAGTATTTAAAACCAAGTTGTGTTAATTACGTAGTCGCTTAAAATGTCAATGTGTCGTCGATGTAAATCCGTGACACTCGTTTCCAAAGAAAATATAAAAAGTATATTTTTATATTTATTTTCTTATTATTGAAATTCCATTTGTTACTTAATGGTTTTTATTATTTATTTGGGCTCGGTTTCCAATACAAACGTGGGAATCAACTTACGTTCGGTTTTATCAGTTAAACTTAGTTATTGACAGTTAAACAATTAAGATTAAAGCACATAGTAGTTACTCTAAAAGTCAAAGTAAGGATGTTTGACCTGACTTTTGGACGAGGTGTCACATTCTCCCCCAGTTAGAAGAATTTTTTCCCGAAATTCAGTTGTGACTACTGGTGGATGCAATTGTTGAATAATGGATGTCCAGACCCGACAACACCAAGAACCCGACCCGATTAGATCCGTAAAGAGTTACACTGGGTGCAACGAGATAAAAATCCGCTTACTTGGCTAACCGGTAATTTACGGAAATCTATAATTAATTTAATGTTTATTCATGATTAATAAACATTTAATTAATTACAAATGATTATTCTTGAAATAATTAAATAAACGGAGAAAAACATTTTGATTAATGTTTTATGGTGAAATAAATAAATAGTTATTTATGTTTCTCGTAGTTTGCGACTTGTGAAATTAATAAAGTTGTTTTATTAATTAATCGCAAACTAAAGGGTGTTTAATTGCAATATTAAATTACTTGGAGAAGGGTTAATGGACTGGATCCTCATGGGCTTAGGTTTTCCATAAAGCTCATGATCCATCCATTATATATAGAGGGCTAGAGGAGGAGTTTTGCTTGCTCATTCCTCCACACCCCTCCCCTCTCTCTGCGCCACTTTTAGTGCCGCCACCTACCTTCTCCCTCGTCCCCTCCCTTCACGCAAACCAACCTCCTCTAGAGCTTGGTCGTCTTGCTTCCTTCGTGGAACCCTAGAAGACGGCGTAATACGAGAAGCTCGTGTGACTCATCAAGGTATGACCACCTTCGTCCTATTTCCATTCACCATAGGTGACGCCCACCTCTAGATGGAGGCCGTCGCCATCAACAAACCCTAGCTCGCCGTCGCGACCTAGCATAGCTCCGTTTCACTACGACGCGTTACTATCACCACTCACCAGTAGAATCTTCGTCGTCACGATTTTATGAGTGCGAGCCCTCGTCGTAATAATCGTGGTAATCAACCGGCTAAACCCTAGCCGCCATCACCGTCTCGATTCGATTGGTGCTCGCTTGTTGACACCATAAACGGAATCGTTGCTATTCTCAACGAATCCGTTTGAGACGGTGCATGCGATTTGCAAACGATTTAATCCTCCGGTTCGGATTGTTTTTCCGTGAAACCCTAGCGTCATCTTGTTTACCCTCGGTGTCTCTAACGTTTGTTAGAATACCGCGAAGGTATATCTAAACTCCGTTTTAGTTTAGATGTATAATTTCGATTAATGTAATCGTTATTGTTTTCGCGTTAACTGGTTTAACGCCAAACGGTGTTTGCGTGATCATTTTGGTGATCATGATTCTGTTGACACGATTTCGACACCAACGGTTTACGCGTCTAAAATTAGTAAATTTATTTATTCCGCTGCGTAAACGAATTACTGATTTAATCCGTTTTAACTCTTAATTTACTAAACCCGGTCGGTAATGTTTTAATTAACGGTTAAGTTTTTTTTAACGTCATCGGGCACCCGTATACCACTGTCGAAATCCAACAGTGGTATCAGAGCCTAGATCACCACACGCAAACCCTAACCGGTGGATTTCGCGAACTGGGGTTAAAACTCGAAAGTCGCGAAAGTTAAACGAATTGCTTTTTTCACATGTTTGGTCGATTTAATTCCACCAAACATTTTCAGTTCGTTAATTGATTGTTTAAACGCGCGTATACGGCTAGACCCATATTTTGGTTATGATTGCTTGTCGTGTCTTGGTTTGGCCCATTGTTTGGCCCACTAGTATTTTGGTTTTGGATTGGCCCACTTATTTTGGGTTCAAAAGTTGTATTTTAAATAGATTAGTTTTTATTCTATTTTCTGGCAAATGCTCACCTTCGCTTTAGACGAACGTGACGAGCATTGATGCGACTTCTCCATCGTAGCAAGTGTTCTTGTCGAAGGACACTTCCTAGTATGGCAAGTATCCCCAACCGGAAGTCCGACGTATTCCAATCCATTAAGGAGAGCTTATGAAGCCAGTGGGAGCGTTAGGATCAACCGGATGACCTTTTCCATACTCATCCTTGTGGTTGATTTTACTTTTGTCCCATACCTTCTTCGACATTGTCATTAGGCTCTGACAATGTCGAAACCTCTCAAGCCGAATATGTGTTTGTTTGCATGTGCGTTTTGGTTGCTTGTCTTAAATTGTTTAACGCTCCAACTAAAACTCCAAACTAAGTTTTAAACGGTTAAAACTGTTTTTCAATCAATTGGTTCGAGTCCTAGTATTTACTAAGACTCGATATTTCATAACCAATTTTATTCGACTAAGAACTCGAATTTTTCGACCTTTAAATATCGAATTTTTAATAATTGGTTATTGCCTCGCGACGCGTAGTCTTTAATAAGGAGGTTATTAAATTGACTGTCCCGAGTGAGATAGGGTTCTCGTATAATCTTAGTCAAAGTTTTAAGTAATTAAAAACTGGCTAATTAATCCTATCTGGTAAGCCGCAAAACGGATAGATTATGCCATCCTAGTCAAGTCTAACTTGGAACATATTTACCGATGCATCAGTGTTGGAGTATTTCAACACCGCACTTGGTGTTCAGGGTATCTTCCAAGGTGTGTGCATTGGAGTATTTCAACACCGTGCATGCACACTGACCACTGAGGACATCTATCATTTTCTTTACAAGTACCTTGTGTATTGGAGTATTTCAACACCGTACATCTGGTCATTCGTAGACAAAATTGGCATGGATGACGCTAAACGTATTTCGCGAATTAATTCGCGAAAGCCTCATAAACGGGAGTTGTGACTGGTTTTCACAAGATACAATCGTTGTCCATCCGATTACTTAGTGGCCGGTGATTGCACTTAACGCTGCCTTTGTGGGTCGACTACTAATTGGGTTCCCATATTCCTATTCAAAATTTGATTGTCGTTTTTGAATACGAATATTACATCGAAACACTAAAACGAATTGCCTGTTGTTTCAGATGGCTAATCCTCCTGCAAACAACGGGTTTTCCAGCTCAAGT
>JBCNJP010015161.1:0-10096 GCA_039602395.1 Deinandra increscens subsp. villosa
TTTCATTTTCTTTTTAAGTTGGTTACAAGAGGATTATATATAACAAATCCGTGGACCGCCACCGTCCACCAGGTGCACTGACTTTCTACCTCCAGTGACCTTATGATCATAACTTCCTACCTCGGCCCGGGCCACGGTCTCTCTCCATCACTGAGCCTCCTGTGTGAAACAAATGCCTGTGTGAAACAAATGCATGTTTCTTCCATCTCATGAGCTGGTTTGTGATGTATGGCGCGCAAAACGCCTCAATTTTGACTGTGTTTTTCGTCTATGATCTTCAATAGTATTATCCACTTCAATTCCTGTAGTGCTTTTAATCTTGTTTTAAACATTTCAAACTCACTTTATAATAAATATGGTTGATCTTCTGGAACTATTCTTGGTTAACAAAACTAGTCAAAACACAATTTGGCATCTTTAGGACTAAAATTTGCATAACACACCAATTTCATCAAGACCACCTTTTCTCACATATTAATCATTTTTTGTAATTCAAATATTTTCTAATTGTTATTTATTCTCGTCATTCAGTAATGATTAAAGCATGATTTTGAGTAAAACCCTCAATTTGGGTCAAATTAGCTTTATGTCTTTAAGAACTCTGAACTGAACTGCCACTTGAGTTGTAGCTCCATGGTAAGACAGAGTCTCTTTGGTGAAGACCAAAGTTTAATCCTTAGTAATGGTGTAATATAGGTGTATTTATAATTAAAAAAAAATTGCCTTAAAAAAAACCTCAAAATTCTGAACTTTCGTGACTTTTGAATTTGACCAAATGTTCATAATTAAGAACGGGTATTGTTAAATGTACCAAGAGGTCAACTTTTTTTTTTGAACAGCAAGAGAATATATATATTTAAAAAACCACCTCTAGCAAGAAGCTAGAGGAAAAAACAACCATACAAGAAAAAGAAAAAAATACAAATTACAACATGTGTAATGGATCTCGAATCCAAAGGTTCCAATCTAGGTCAGTAATCTTAGCACGGGAGGATAACCATAGATATGACTCGGATTTGATCTCGTCCAATAATCTTCCCGGATGCGTGTTGCGCCCGTTGAATTCTTTATCGTTCCTAGCTTTCCAAAGATGCCAAACCGATGCCGCAATGATAGCCTTAAGGGTTTTGCTGTGACGGGAATGATGGCCGAAGAGAGATGTTTGGGAGTAGGCATGATCAATGGAGGTAGGTGGAGAGATGATATTGTTTGTCCACAAGGAGATGAGATCCCAGGTTTGGGAAGCGAAGGAGCAATCAAACAGAAGATGATTCGTTGTTTCAGAAGAGGTGGAGCACCAAGAGCAGGAGGGGACCGGTAAAGAAATACCACGTTTGAGGAGCTCCGATTTGACAGGGATTCTATTTAGGGCCGCTTTCCAGACGAAAATGTCGACTTTTTTGGGGATCCAATTTGACCATTGGTGTTTGAAAGAGAAGTTGTCCCAGGATTGTTCCAGTCTTAAGCGAATGCTGCTGGTGGAGAAAGTGAGGCTGTTGCAACCAAGCCATGTCCAACGATCAGGCACCAGGGAAAATGAGAAGGGGAGAAGCAGGTTTGTAAGATGAGACAGTGAGATTAGCTCTGCGGAGGTAGAAGGGAGAGTTCTCCAGTTCCAAGTGCAGGATTGTTCCAGTCTTAAGCGAAGTAAGAATTATTTAGGGCGCGTTTAGTTGTGGAAAACAGGGGGTGTTTTCCATTTCCGTTTTCCAAGAAAACAAGGAAAACAGAAAACGCGTTCAAATTGTATTTTTTTAGAAAACGTTTTCCAGGAAAACAGAAAATAGTGTTTTCTAAATTTTAACTAAAAATGGAAAACACTTTTTTTACTGTTTTCTGATTTCTGTTTTCGTTTTCCAAATATATACAAAAGAAAATGGGCGTTCATTTTCTAGGGTTTATACGCACAGCCGCTTGACCTCTCCTCCGTTAAGAAATACTTATTATTTTAAATCTTTTATATATGTATTGTCTTTACTGTATGTGTTTTATTTTAATATTTTTGTTCTTTAACTTGTCATATGTAAATAAATCTAATGAAATGTAGAGATAGAAAACAAATAGAAAACAGTTGATTTAAACATGTTTTCTAGTTTTTTAATTTTGAAAATGAAAATTCCATCTTTCAAATTTGAACGCGTTTTCAAAAATTTTCATGTGTTTTCTAGAGATGGAAAACTCATTTCATTTTCTAGAAAACTAGAAATGGAAAACTAGAAAACATTTTTCACAACTAAACGGCCCCTTATCGTTCCTAGCTTTCCAAAGATGCCAAACCGATGCCGCAATGATAGCCTTAAGGGTTTTGATGTGACGGGAATGATGGCCGAAGAGAGATGTTTGGGAGTAGGCATGATCAATGGAGGTAGGTGGAGAGATGAGATTGTTTGTCCACAAGGAGATGAGATCCCAGGTTTGGGAAGCGAAGGAGCAATCAAACAGAAGATGATTCGTTGTTTCAGAAGAGGTGGAGCACCAAGAGCAGGAGGGGACCGGTAAAGAAATACCACGTTTGAGGAGCTCCGATTTGACAGGGATTCTATTTAGGGCCGCTTTCCAGACGAAGATGTCGACTTTTTTGGGGATCCAATTTGACCATTGGTGTTTAAAAGAGAAGTTGTCCCAGGATTGTTCCAGTCTTAAGCGAATGCTGCTGGTGGAGAAAGTGAGGCTGTTGCAACCAAGCCATGTCCAACGATCAGGCACCAGGGAAAATGAGAAGGGGAGAAGCAGGTTTGTAAGATGAGACAGTGAGATTAGCTCTGCGGAGATAGAAGGGAGAGTTCTCCAGTTCCAAGTGCAGGATTGTTCCAGTCTTAAGCGAAGTAAGAATTATTTATCGTTCCTAGCTTTCCAAAGATGCCAAACCGATGCCGTAATGATAGCCTTAAGGGTTTTGCTGTGACGGGAATGATGGCCGAAGAGAGATGTTTGGGAGTAGGCATGATCAATGGAGGTAGGTGGAGAGATGAGATTGTTTGTCCACAAGGAGATGAGATCCCAGGTTTGGGAAGCGAAGGAGCAATCAAACAGAAGATGATTCGTTGTTTCAGAAGAGGTGGAGCACCAAGAGCAGGAGGGGACCGGTAAAGAAATACCACGTTTGAGGAGCTCCGATTTGACAGGGATGAGAGTTCTCCAGTTCCAAGAGGTCAACTAATTCTTACTTTTTTGTTATTGTTTTTAGTATCAATAAAATGTGATTGGGTGTTGATTTTTTTTTTGAACAGCCAACAAACATAGAATTACCCAGGTACTCCGTACGGGGTGACCCAATGGCAAAAGGCCACCCGCCAGCTGGCCCAACCCAGCCGTACGGAGCCCTTAAGCACACCCAAGTTATCTCCAGTTCCGGGGAAAACCCACCCGCTCGAAGGCCCACTGGTGGTAAAACCCGGTCGCTCTCAGGATCGAACCAGAAACAACAAGGTCCTGGTCTTCCTTCATAGAGCCCCCAATGCCTCAAAACAATCTTGCTGGAAGCAATGATAGAACCTGTGTCACTTGGACACAAGGTGATCACCTTAACCACTCCAACAACATGCCATTAGCGGGTGTTGTTATTTACACCACACCTTATTCTATATAGATTAAATACTAAAGTAATCATTTATATTAGTTAATGAAGCATTAAACCCCTCAATTTAAAACTTATTTATCACAATAGTTTTTTTTAAATAATTTAATAAAAAAAATTTGTTTTAATTTTTTTTAAACTAGTTTCTAACAAAATAAAAATGCTATATTTAAAAATTGTATTAGATTGTAATATTTTATCAAATGTTTTCTTCTAAATATTTTTCTTATTTTTTTTAAAATATAATCTCTTTTACGAAAAAAAACTTTCATCAAAAAGATATTAAAGAAAACAATTTAAACAATTTAATATATTTATAAAACATCATCGTGCAATATTATTTTATTAGAAAATTTCCTTGAGTTTTTTAAGAACTTGTTGGCTCAGGCCCTAAGTGAATACTCAAAGAAAAACAAACTCACAAGAATTTTAAATGGAAAAACTAAATTGCAGAGAGAAAAGAAGGTAAAATGAAGAAGGAAGACTTATATTTTTATTCAATAACTAGGTCGTGGACCTACTAAACAACCAATAAGAAATCAACCACCTCCTAAAGAAAAGGTACAAAGAGATGACCCACTCTTTTCTCCTACTCACTTCCAACGTACATATCATAAAAATCAGGTCAAACCTCAACTACCTATTTTTATTCAATAACTAGGTCGTGGACCTACTAAACAACCAATAAGAAATCAACCACCTCCTAAAGAAAAGGTACAAAGAGATGACCCACTCTTTTCTCCTACTCACTTCCAACGTACATATCATAAAAATCAGGTCAAACCTCAACTATCTATTCTTTTTTTATTCAAACAAAACATGCAAAACTACTAACTTAGACCCAACTAATTATTTGACCCATGACCCATATCTCAACCCATGTCAAGATTAATAACCAAACCAACACACCCCCTTAATCTTGACATCACCTCTTCATCAAAGTAGTGTTGGTTCATCATCACCTATCATCAAGTTAGTCGTTTCTTCTTTTGGATCTTGCTTAGGACATTCATAAGCATAATGCTCATACACTTGACAATTGTAGCATTTGATGTGCTTCTTATCTCGATACGTACCTTGTTCCTTTCGATCTCCACTTGCTTGAAAATGACCTCCTCGGCCTCTACCATAGCCACGACCCCTTACTTGACCACGACCTCTTCCTTGTCCAAACTTATCATTCTCATCATGTTTCATCTTCTCTTGCCAATCCTCTTTTGTAAGGAGCAATTTCCCTTGTTCATCATTTTTTTCTTCAAGAACTTTGATCCTATCTTCATAGGCCTTCAATCTTCCTACGGCTTCTTCAAGTGACATATTTTCTATCTCCGAGTATTGCTCAATGGAAGCAACAATCTGCAAAAATTTCTTAGGAACTGAATTTAATAATTTTCTTACCACAACTTCATCCTAGTAGACCCAAGGCTCTTGAACTTAGTTGCAATCCCGCTTATTTTTCCCGAGAACTCATCAATCGTTTCGTTGTCTTTCATCTTCAACATCTCGAGCTCGGTTCTAAGAGTTTGTAGCCTTGCCTTTTGAACTCTATCGGCTCCTAAATACCGCACACGAAGCGCTTCCCACACGTCTTTTGCATTCTTGTGCTTTGCCACTTGAAGCAACACATCTTCGGGTAGAGTTTGGAATATAAATGCCCTTGCCATCAAAATTTTCTTACTTTCAACTGTTCCTCCCGTCATCGGATCAATAGCTTCCCACAAACCGTATGCTTGTAGGATCGACTCCACCATGATTGACCAACTTGTGTGGTTTGTTGTGCTTAACTTAGGACATTGCAAAGGAATGCTACTTTGATTATTTGCTTGCACTATTGCACCACTTGAACCACCATCTGCCATCTTTGTCGTACACACAATAGACAAGAACAATTCGCTGCTCCTAATGCTTTTCTTCTTCAGCAAAAATGGATGAACTGGATAACGATTTCTTTCACAGTTTCGTTTTCACACAGATCTCTTCACGTCTGTAACACACAGTCACCACCAGTCTCTTTCTCGTTTGAACTCTCGAACCACACAGATCCGTTTTTTTTTCTCGCAGCTGTAACACAGAGTTACAGATCTTCGTCGTCACTTGAACTCGTGAACCACACAGGTCTCCTTTCCTCGCTTCACCTCTCTAACCACACAGGTTTTCTTTGTTCCCATCACACATATCGGTTTTTTCAAGTTTCACACAGAAACTTATATGTCGCACTCGATCTCTTCTTCACATGGACTCGTCCACTCTTTTCCTTCTTCTTCCGAACCCACGAACAGGGCTCTGATACCAAATGTTGGCTCAGGCCCTAAGTAAACACTCAAAGAAAAATAAACTGACAAGAATTTTAATGGAAGAATTAAGTTGTAGAGAGAAAATAAGGTAAAATGAAGAAGGAAGACTTATATTTTTATTCAATAACTAGGTGGCTATAAATAGCCTTACATAGAAAATGTGGAGCTCCTAAACAACCAATAAGAAATCAACTACCTCCTAAAGAATAGGTACAAAGAGATGACCCACTCTTTTCTCCTACTCACTTCCAACGTACATATAATAAAAATCAGGTCAAACCTCAACTACTTATTCTTTCTTTATTCAAACAAAACATGCAAAACTACTAACTTAGACCCAACTAATTATTTGACCCATGACCCATATCTCAACCCATGTCAAGATTAATAACCAACAGAACAATTATAAATAAAAGACATACTGATTAATTCGGTTCGTGAGTACGTTTATTAACAAATCAAAACAAAATAAATATATATGTTATAAATTATTTTTATGAGAGCTGAGTGTATATATAAAAAAAACTGAAACCTAATATATATATAACAATGAAAATTGATGGATTAATAGTATACTTTTTGCTTTTTAAAGTTTGGCCACAACATTTTGGTTCTTGACGCTTTCTACCCCTAAACTTTTACAATTTGATTTTTTTTCTTTTTAACGAAATAGTAAACTTTTGGTTTTTCATAGCTTAGCCACATATGTTTCATACTATTACGTTTTGTATCGTTTAACTTTTTAAATTTTTTTATTTTAACTTTTGTTGTCTTCTATTTTGGTCACGAAACTTTTAATTTTTGTACTTTCGTTTTTAGTATATTTTTTTATAGTTTTATACTTTCACTACAAGACTTTTAGACTTTTATGTTTTATACCCCTTAACTTTTTTACCCTCTAACTTTTAAACTTTTTTTTTTGTTTTAAGTTTTGTTGTCTTCTACTTTGGCCACGAAACTTTTAACTTTTCTACTTTCATTTTTAGTATACTTTTATAGTTTTATACTTTCACCACGAGAGTTTTCGACTTTTACGTTTTATACCACTTAACTTAGTATATTTTTATAGTCTTATACTATCACCATAAGACTTTTACACTTTTACGTTCTATACTCCTTAATTTTGTAACCCTCTAACTTTTAAAGTTTTTTTTGTTTTATGTTTTTTTGTCTTCTACCTTGGCCACGAAACTTTTAACTTTTCTACTTTCGCTTTTAGAATACTTCTATAGTTTTATATTTTCACCACGAGACTTTTTAAACTTTTACGTTTTATATCACTTAACCCTTTTTTTTTACTTTCGTTCGGTATACAAAATCATCCCCGCAGCAACGCGCGGGGTGAGTAAACATCTCGTTAAAAATGAGTGTGGAATGTATCACAATAAAACGAAAACATTTATGTACTTAAAATAGGATCGTTATAATATATAATCTCGTGGGTAAAATGAGTATAATAAAATAATTAGCTAAGAATAATTTGTGTCTAGCATGTTAGAAGAAAATCCGATTAAAAAATTAAAAGAAAACATTAGCAAAAGAATTATATATATTTACAATAATGAATGGGTGGTCCACACTCAAAATCCACTATTCATATGATAACCAATAGGAACATGACACATGTCATGTTCCACCACTAATAACATGACACGTGTCATGCTCATTCAATAATAGATTGGTTACGTGGCCTGACACGTGTCATATGTAAGTCAATGCTTTTGCGACACGTGGTCATGTGTTAGGTCACGTATGACGATATGTGGCTACGTGTTAGGCCAATGTTTTTACGAAACATGGTTAACTTTTAATTCACTTTTAGAGTTTTCGACTTTGACCATGGCGTTTCGGAAAATGGGTGGCCCGCCACGAAGCGTCGTTAAAAGGTGACCCGCCGCAACGCGCGGTGGTCAACTTTCAGACCACTTTTAGAGTTTTTGACTTTGCTCACAGCGTTTTAAAAAATGGGTGTTAGGCCGCGTGTCAGGTACATGTGGTATTTTTCCAGACTTAAGCGTAAGTGGTCAACTTTTAAATCACTTTTAGAGTTTTCAACTTTGGCCACGGCGTTTTGGAAAATGGGTGGCCCGCCGCGAAGCGCGGGCGGGTCACCATCTTGTTATTATAGTATTTGTAAAAGGTCTTTTATAAAACAATTATAATATAAAGAGTTTTTCAATAATTTGTTGTTAAAAAAGTAGTTTTTTGTAAAAAAATATAATAAAAAGAAACTTGCTAGAGTTTTTCAATAACTTGCTATTAAAAAAAGGGCCAATTTCATATATGCCCCTATAAACTTAGAAAATATCATATATACCCATTTAAAATTTAATATATCATATATACCCTTAAAAACTAGTTAAAATATCAAATTTATCTTTTTCACTAAAAATAATTTAGGAAATTACCATTTTACCCTTACTTTTATAAAACCTTAAAATTTCATATTTACCGATTAAAAAAGTTTAAAATGATCATTTAACCATTTAATCAAAAACTTTTAATTCCCAAAAAATATAGATTGGTGTATTCGATTGAACACCGGTACTTGATTGAACATAGATTAGTAACCAAAATATATAACTTTAAATCTCTTCTTTTCAATTCCCAAGTTGGTGTATTCTATTGAACACCGGTAGTATTCGATTGAAAAGCAAGTACTTAAATCAAAAGAAAAATCAAATGAAGAAAAAAGTACTCTAAATATGGTACGCAAATCTGTCGCTTAATCAAAGAATTGAAGAGGAAAAGCTATATTATTCATTCACTCTAAAGAAATGATTGCAAAACACACATCTCAAAAGCCACCGATTGCAAAGAAGTTAAATATCTTCATAAATTAAAAAGGTCAAATGATAATCACTGAATTAGAAACACACATATATATGTATATATAGGCAAACAGGCGGTTTGGAGAAGAGGAAAGTGGTGATTCGAGAGTTAGAATGTCAAGTGGCGGC
The DNA here is from genome assembly GCA_039602395.1 of Deinandra increscens subsp. villosa. Lineage (NCBI taxonomy): Eukaryota > Viridiplantae > Streptophyta > Magnoliopsida > Asterales > Asteraceae > Deinandra > Deinandra increscens. The sequence continues at coordinate 8,832 of JBCNJP010015161.1, forward strand.
CGAACATAAAACAAATGTAAGGTTTTTTAGTGTGGATAAAATAGATTTAGGTTAGTTCAAAATCATAAAGCTATTAAGGGCAAAATTGTCATAAACTAAAAGTTTGTTTGAATTGGGTATATATGATATTTTTAGTTTTTATTGGGTATATATGATATTTTACAAGTTTCTAAGGGTATATATGAAATTCTCCCTTAAAAAAATTAGATAATATTTATAGAAAACATTTTGTAAAAAATTAAAATAAAAAAACATCTATCCAATAAAAATAAGAGTGAGAAATGAAACTTTTAAGAAAAATGTAATTATTACCTCATAATTAAATGCTTTTTGACTAAAGTTGGTACATTTATCATCTTATCTGGGTACATTTATCCTCATCCGTTAAGAACTCTCATGGTTAATTACATTGGGCTCGTAACCTTGTACTTTAGTGACATTTGTTCCTTAAAAGAGTGTGGAAAAAATTACATTTGATAAGTTGCAGGATATGAATCATTTCATTTTTTGATGATGTCAAATTGTCATGTTAAATCACTACAAAAAGAAAGAAATTGTGTATGGAGAAGGAATCTATGCAGAGGAACAAAATAAAAAATTGTCATGTCAAATCAGTTGGAATGTTGCAATCTTTCAAATAGAAATAATTCATGTGTAGACAAATTAATGAATTATAGACTTGAGGATGGTTATAAAGCAGGGATAGGAAATGCAATCTCGACACAAAAAAATCAAAAGCTTTAACTTATCTGTAATTTCTCATTCTCTTTTCTTTTGGTAGACTTCAATTGTTTCTAGAAATGAGTTTACATATTTATCCAGGTGCAATTGAAAGATATGTTTTATTTTTTGCTGATGAATACTGAGCCCGGGGATTGTTTACAAATCAGTCTCCTTATGAAGTCGAGTTAAACGTGAGACACAGTGATCATAGATTTTGACGGTATATTTGTAATCATGGTATTCCTACTGAAGTAAAAGAAATCTTGGACAAAGTTGGATTTTGGGGGATTATTGCATGCGGTTATCGGGTAATGATCACGCTTTAATAACCACCTTAAGTGAAAGATGGTGGGCTGGTAACTCATACTTTTGAGTTCTGGTTATAAAGTTATACATATCAGTATATGTATTATATTCATAAGCCATGCTTATCGTTTTTAAAAAGAATTAATGCAAAATTATACTTAAAAATGGTTCAAACCACGAAACCGAACCATGAACACCCTTAGATTAAATAGACAAATACAACAAAACAATGAGCA
>JBCNJP010015162.1:0-10094 GCA_039602395.1 Deinandra increscens subsp. villosa
CACCTACACCTAGGCATGACCACAAGAATATTTAGCCAATCATAATAACAAATGGTTCAAATACCATCACTATAAAATCATTCATCAAAATTAATTAACTAGAATTACCCAATTGGCAATTGCATAACTAATTACTCTAAAAAACATTACTAACGAGACTGAAAAAGCAAAGCACAGTTGTTTCCTCAATAAAATAGATCACCATAGAACCAAAAAGTAATAATAATCAAGCCGCTATCAGCCCGTCCGGAACCTGACCTCCTTCTAAAACCCTTTTTCTGTTTGTTTTATTTCCTGCCTCCGTCAGCCTCATTCTCATGTTGGGTTACATATGAGGAGCCCAATCTCTTGACCCATCTTACGGACCAAGTCCTGTCAAATTAGTCCATTTTATATTCCACTTGATTTTCTTTCAACATTTCGTGAGCCTCGCCACAACAAACAAAAAAGTCAACTTAGATTAAATGATTTTATTTATTTGCTCAATTTCAATTTTAATTTAATTCATTTTAGACCAATAGTAATAAAGTCATGTTGGACACGTGAGTGTTAAACATTAAAGCTTTCATTCTCATTGGTGTATTTTTCAATAAAAATAATTGTTAGGGCATAAATTCTGGTCTAGCATCTTGAGTAGTCCTAGCATCCTAGCATAGATAAATCATCATAGAAAGTTCCTAGGATCCTGGAGACTTCTTAATATCCTGGACAGTTTAAGCACCCTGGGACAAAAGGATGATCCTGGATAGTTTTGGCATCCTAGGACAGCAGCATCGCTCTGGATTAGTCAGGCATGTTGAACCATCCCAGCATACTGAATACTGATGATTACGCTAATCCATGTTTATCACGTGTTTAATAAGTGCAGGACTTTTCTCTAACGTTCACAAGGACTTATTCAACTGAATATCAGGAGGAAATCCCGAGATATCAGTACTGATGATTACGCTAATCCATGTTTATCACGTGTTTAATAAGTGCAGGACTTTTCTCTAACGTTCACAAGGACTTATTCAACTGAATATCAGGAGGAAATCCCGAGATATCAGTACTGATGATTACGCTAATCCATGTTTATCACGTGTTTAATAAGTGCAGGATTTTTCTCTAACGTTCACAAGGACTTATTCAACTGAATATCAGGAGGAAATCCCGAGATATCAGCTGGAGTCAAGACTATAAAGACTCTTTCGGTTAAGAATCCTACTTTTAAGGCTTTTGAGTGCAAGTCAAGGCTCTAACGTTCCTAATAGCTCAGTCAAGCCTGATATTCGGAGTGAATCCCTACAAATCAGGTGGACCAGGTCTCCAAACGATCACAAAGAACCTGTAGCATCCTGGGACATATCTGGCATCCTGGGTCAATCTTTGGTTTTGTCACGTGTTATTTGACCATGTGTGATTAGCTACGTTCTAATAGACCAAGTCAAGCTTGGAGAACAGGTTAAGTCAGTTAGAAGACGTGTAGATGCCTGAAGACCCGGACTATTACAGTCATAATCAGTTGAAGACTCAATCCCTGAAAATCCGGACGGTTAGCTAGCCCATTTGTATTATAGATACAGTGGCTTAGGCTCATTTGAGCGGACTTTTTTGCTCTCGGACTCACACTTGTACGCACTCACTCACTTAGAATAGCCACCAACTCTCTGTACTTTTTGGTGAAGTAATAATCAGCAACATGTGTTATTGTTGCTTGATGTTTTTTATGCCAGAGATCCTTGGAGACATCCAAGGATTAAGGGCTTTTTCCTTGTATAAATCTTGGTGTTCGTACTTATATCCTGGGAATTCGTTGGTTGTGTTTACTTTTGATTTGTTTTCTCTTTGAATTCTCATTACTTTAATCGGTTTACTCAATTTTGCATCTAAAGCACCATACCTCACACGAATTTGATTACTAAATTAGCTTTGTAACTTTTATCCAAAACAATAATATGAAACAAAGTGTATCTATACAGAGGCGGACCCAAGAATATTTTCCATGGGGGTCGCTTTTTTAGGTCCTTGGATTTCCATCATCTCGTTATTATACTATTCGGGTCGGGTCGGGTTTTTATGACTAAAATTCCAATCAAAGTATCAAACACCCATCACCATCTAAATTTCATGTCATCCTAATAAGTTTATGACTTAATATCATTTTCATGTCATCCTAAACTATGAAAGATTACTAACCTGATAAGCAAAAAGGAAGCTGTGACAGTACAGATGCTGTAAGCAAATTCATATACGGCATAAGAAAATGTAGAACCACATAAGATAGCAGAAACCACGAGTGAGCGAGAGAAAGTAAACATATGAAGAAAATAAAACTTGTTTATAAAACTAAACTAACCTGAATATTAATCAAATAAGAGCCAAAGACAATGACAAACTTGCAAGTTGCAACCGTAATAAGGGGAGTTTAAATTGCATTAGTAAACATAATTAATATGAAGAAACCTTCAATTAACAGTGAAGTACATAACATGATTAAAAACCTTGAACTAAGACCACCCATTAGAATCAAAATGAACATTCTAAACCTTGGACCACCCATTAGAATTAAAATAAAGTCAAATCATGTATCAAGTATCTAGTATTATTTGAGGACCACTAGCATCAATTTCAAGTATCAATTTCAAGTTTATAATCAAATATACAATAGAAAGATATACTAACCCATGAATTTGGTTGGAGGCTTGAACGATTTGAAAATCCTCAAAGTCAAGATTTAAACCCAACGTCCCAAATTGCCAAACATTCATCAAATTCCTCCCTAAATAACAAAATCAAGTTCAAAATCTGCTTTCTAATCACTAATTAGGGCAATTTAGCATAAAAATTTGGGTGAAATTACATACCAAATAAAAAAGGAGCCATGGAGATGAGACTGTGAAGCAATTATCATCCAAGTTCAATGATCTAGCCAGTGCTTTAAGGATAACTAAATTGATCAACTCTAATTTGGAACAGTACTCATTAACAACTTCCCTGAAATTAGATCACAAATGCTTGTTAAATTTGACAGTTTTGCAACCAAAATTGAAGCTTTTGTTGAAGATTTTACAATTTACCTAAAGTGAGAGTCGTCAGTCACTGTTGGCTAGGGGAGGACTAGGAGCCGAGGAGGAGACGAGGAGGTCGCCGGACGGAGGCAGAGCGCTGAGAGAGGTCAGAAGAGCCTAGAGTCGACGAGAGTCACGAGAGCGCTGTAAAAGACTTATTAGGGACAGTTAGTTCAAAGATAAGGGCGCCAGCCTTTGATCTAGAATTTTTTTTGTTAATTATATGGGGGTCACTTGTATTTATGTATGGGGGTCATAGAGATTTTCGGTTAATAACGGTCCACTAGTAGTACAAAACCGATGGGGGTCGCTTGACCCCCCCCCCCCCCTCTCAACGTAAGTCCGCCACTATATCTATACACCACTCATCAGTCATCAAATTCTCGGTGTCTAACTACTGCTTTCTTGGAATGACGTTCACCATTTGGACATGCATTTTGTGTGGTGTCATAGTCAATACTTAGCCCTTTTAAAGATTTCATCGCATAACATCATTTTGGGTCGTCATGCTTTTTAAGTCTCAACATGTGTACTTTAAATCATTGTTTTACTATCACTACTTTCCGCTGCAACTTGTAAGTCTTTGTTTATCAATCAAAACGACTCTTTGGTTTAACCATTTAGACGTCGTTCAATGTAACTACGACTATGACTCCATTATGTCATATGCCTCCAATACCGTATGATCATGGTGTGACAGCTAATTACTTGGATCCTGGTTTGTCACATGTCTCATGGAAAGGTCCTCGCAAGTGGATTTTTAGGGTGTGACAGTTCGGTTTCTAACTGGTTCTTAGTGAAAAGTTATCTAACCGTTGTAAACCGGTTAACCTTTTTTTTTTTTTTGGTAAATGGATGGGCAAAAAACTAGTTTTGTAACCGATTTGGAGCCAGAGAGAGTTAACTAATGTGTAACCAGCATTTCGGTTTGAAACTGCAACCGATTTGGGCTCTAACCTGTTTCTTTATTACTAGTTCCGATCAATTTTCTCAAACTAGTCCTCCAACCGGTTATTTTGAACACCTCAACGTGGTGTGCATAATTCATATCAAGCATAAATCAACCTATACAATGTAGGTTTATTGCCATATTATATAATTTATCATCAATCATCAATATAGAATCTAATACATAAGCAATTCAACTTGTTCACTCTTACTAGATTATAGAAAAATGAATTCTTGTGCAGCATTTTTCAACAATGCTTTGATAACGGTCCATTTTGATCACTCTACGATTTATTTCAGCATTCCATGTTCAATGATGGAATGTAGTAGACTCAAGGACCTTTCCAGACATATATGGTACACCTTCTAACGATTTTTGTACAATTTTATAAATTTTTCTAAAAACATGACAACATCTTTATTTATTCCAAACAACAGCATATTTTGCGAAAAAATCATCAGTTTTGACCCACTTAAAGTCCGAATCAGCTTCTGATTTCTGAAATTTAACTTAATTCGTCTCAGAGACCTTCCCAACCATATAAATCACACCCTCATTGGATGCTCGAGTAATCTACTAAGAATTTTTACAACAGGGCTGAAACTGGTTTTTAATCACAGCAACGTTGTTTTGCTTTTATTAAAAACTCACTTAGACATTCTACCGAACACTTGGTGTACGCTAACTGAGTTATGCCTATTTCATCAAAATCTTAACATAATCCTGCTAAAAATTTTAGCCTTTTACACAAATAAAGTTCCAATCATTCTTATCGCTGTCATAATGTGATCACATTACACATAAGTAGGTAAATTAGAGTTGTTAAATACTAACCCATTTTTTCCTACTTCTAATCATAATTATTACACACACATAATGCACACTGATTTTAGTCAATTACATCATAGGTTATAAAAACCCCAATTCCAAACACCTAATTTGCAAACTGGGGCTTATAAGCCAAACTTGATGTTTAACTCACGAATCATGACAAATTAAGCACTCTAATCATATTACAAACATCTTTTATAACAATTAACATAAAATTTCAGCTTCGCTTTCGTCTATCTCATCATGAATTTTCGAAAATCAAACAAGAAATATTGGGAAGTCACTTACTCGAAATCCCCAAAACGTTAATGTTAATTAGGGCTTCCAAACTCTTGTTTGCTAATCATAATCGCAGCCCCTCCTCTTGATTTGAAAAAAATCGAACTAGGGTGGGGGAGAATCTCGATCCTTCCCTCCTGAACAGTATATTGATTTATTTTTCTTTTTAGTAAAATTTTAATTCTTTTACTTTCAACCCTCCAGTTTTAGACTTAATACGTCTTAAGTCAAATCTTTCATATATCAATAACCCTAAATTTTTCACATGGAATCTATTACCGCTCCAAACCATGTCTAAAACATTCATTTAAGTATAACATATAACAGCATCACACTTTTACATGTTATAAATAACTTTAGGATTCCGATTTTAGGAATTGGGATGTTACAATAAATTTTATTTGATATGTTAAAAATAAAACATGTCGTCACTAACACAAGAACAAGTCAGAGATCCCCAATCTATGACCAAAATAATTATCATCAGCAACAAGACCATAAGGACTAATTTTAATCTGTGAACATGGATAACATTCCTAATTGTGATTTCAAGTGGAATTGTTTGGTGCCGAAAAAAGTTATCATTCTTGGATGGAGAGCATTTCTTAGAAGACTTCCTACGAAGCTTGGCTTACAAAAACAGAACATCAATTGTGGTTCGATGATCTGTCCGCTTTGCGATGAAGCTGAAGAATCGGGGGAGCTTTTATTCACGGCTTGCTACATATCCTCTTGTGTCTGGTGTATGGTTAGTTGTTGGTGCAAGGTGGCACCAATTTTTGTGTTTTCTGTTTCTGATTTGTTTCATGTACCAAGAGTTTGCTGCAGTCATGCTGAAGACCAAGAGCTTATCTATGCCATAATTCTTGTGTCATGTTGGAGTATCTGGAAAGCACATAATCAGAAGGCGTTCAATGGAAAAAGAGTTCATATTGGGGGACTAATGGAAGAAATCAAGGTTATGAGTTTTTTATGGATAAATGCAAGAAGTAAGAGATAAAATCTTTGCTGGGAGAGATGGAGATGTTGATCGAATCCTGAATCGTTATAATAAATAAACAGATAATATATTAAACATTACCTGTTGTAGATCGCTGACGTGAGTGCTGCTAGTAAAGAATCCATCTTGTACTCTGATTGATCGAGTTCCCCTTTAGGGTGTACAGTTAGGATGGTGAAGGTGGATGAGGTCCACGAATTGTAGAGAGGTAGAGAGAGAGAGTCTTGAAAAATAGAGAGAGATATTAAGGTGTTAACTCTATGCCTATTACCTCTATTTATACACCCAAAGGGGAAACCCTAATTATGTCTAGTAAGGGCAATTACGTCCATCAAATAAATACCAATTAGGAAACTTAGGGGTTTAAATTAGGTCAATAATTTTATAAGATAAATGAATATTTGGTAATTTAATAATGAATATATGTATATAATTATGAGATTATATATATATTCTAACTGGAGAAAGTTTGATGTATATGATTAAAATGTTAGTATCTCCTTTGATGTATATGATTAAAATGTTAGTATCTCCTTTGATGTATATGATTAAAATGTTAGTATAGCTGGGCTGTTATGATATTGTGGGCCAATCAGCTACTTGCTATTTGATTTGATTGGTTTTTTGTAATGTTGTAATTGTAACTGTTCGTTTTGGTGGAATGAAAGTTTTCGATCGGCTTTTCCAAACAATAATAATAATAATAGAGCGATAAGCGTATCATTTTACTAACATGCTCTTTATGTCTTCTCATTAAAAATATCTACATTATAAAAAATTAGTGATTCTCGCAGTTTTTAGCAACTTATCCCATTTCAGATTCCAATCGCATTAAATTATGTAAATTAAACATACTCATATCCAATTATATATATATAACAATAGAATTTAAAAAGGCATAGTAAAGTTTTGACTTTTTATAGTTTGGGCACAATAGTTTACTACTTTGATAATTATAACTCTTAAAATTTTACACTTTGTTTTTTTATAGTTACTTATTGGTTTTTCATTGTTCGGCCACGTAAGTTTAGAACTTTGACATTTTCTACCCTTAAGCTTTATACTTTTTTTTAACGGAATAGTAAACTTTATGTTTTCATAGTTTAGCCACATATGTTTCATACTTTTATATTTTTTACCATCTAACTTTTAAAGTCTTTTTTTTTGTTTTAAGTTTTGTGGTCTTCTGTTTTGGCCATTAAACTTTTAACTTTTCTACTTTCTTTTTTAGTATACTTTTATATTTGTATATTTTCACCACGAGACTTTTAGACTTTTACGTTTTATAGCCCTTAACTTTTTAACTTTCTTTCTTTATTAGACTTTTTTTATACTTTTATACTTCGACAACACAACTTTTAAATTTTGATGTTTTGTTCCCCTAATATTTCCTACTTTCAGGTTTTTAGTATATTTTTTTTATAATTTTATACTTCGATGACACAACTTTTAGACTTTGACGTTTTATTCCCCTAAAATTTCCTACTTTCGTTTTTTTAGTATACTTTTTATAGTTTTATACTTTCACCACGAAAATTTTAAACTTTTATGTTTTATACTCCTTAACTTTTCTACTTTCGTTTTTAGTATACTTTTAGAGTTTTCGACTTTGGTCAATATTTTTTTTATAATTTTATACTTTCATCACATTAAAACGTTTTTTACTTAAACTGACGGGTAAATTGGTGGCCCCTCACGAAGCGCGAAAATATCACAAGATCAAATAAAACTAAACAACACTGTTATTACAGACCCGCCGCAACACGCAGACAGATTTACAACTTGTTTCTATTATTTAGAATTTTGTGTCACAAGATTTGTTTTGTGTGGATTTTTAGTACTTCTACTTTATTTTATTTTGGCTCCTTCCTAACCCGAATTACATTTATGAAGCCGAATTACATTTAGGCTATCCGTAATGGGGCTCCATGGGGCGCCATGAGCCCTATAGCGCCCCTATAGCGCCCGCACCCACCCCCCGGGGCGCCATCTTAGTCGAATTCGTGATAGGCGCCATGTTAATGGCGCCGGTGTTGGTGAGGGGATTAAAAAATTCGACCGTTGGTAGGGGGTTATACATGGAGCCCACTACACCACTTTTGCCATGGAGCCCCTCATGCTGACGTGGACGCCACATGGCGCATAACGTCATAAGGGCTCCATCCACTACACTTAGCCTTATGAAGCATAAATATTTTCTGATGCTTGCAATCGTTTTACTCAATGTTCATCATCACTAAACTACACTTTTTTTTTGTGAAAGCATCTTTACCTTTAGTTTCTTTGTAACTTGAAATTGTAACTTTCCAACTCTGACCCTTTTTCTTTGATCTTTTTTCCTTTTGGGGCGAAATTTTTCACTTTAACTTTAAGAGGTAAAATTTGTAGTTTCAAAGCAAGACTAAGAGAACCAAGTTCGTAGGATATATGTTTGTTACAATCATAAAAAAGATGAAAGTATGTCACTAAATTTGATAAATGGAAAAATTGAAAATATGTTAGCATACTCTATTTCATTCTGAACACTTATCATATATTAATTTTACGTTATTCAAGTTGTTAGTTTAACATTCATAAGGAAGAATGATTCGGACACCATCGATATGTATCTTTTTATTTACGAGTATGTTTTTCAATTTTATGAGTGTAGGTTTTATATAACAAAATTTAGCTAGGGGTTTTTGTTAAAGGCTAAAATTATCATACATACATTTTAAAAAATTTGAACCTATAACCCTTTTGATTAGGGAACCATCACCTTACCATCAAAGTGTCCATTTGGATAACTAGGGAGTTATTGAGGCTCAACAAGAAGTCCTATCAAATAACAATTACTATGAAAACAATATAGTCTCGTCCACTTAACCAAATTAAGAAAATAGAGCCCCTCATTGGACATACAAAAAGTATGTATTGTCAATTTCCTCTTTCATTGGTGAGAAGTTTAATAAGGAAAGGTTTGTTGATTTAGATGTGTGGTGATGTATTAAGATCTTGTAATCTCAACAATAATAGTATTTTTAAAGTCATTTTCATATTTATGAGTTGAGTAAATTGTATGTCACACTCACACTCCATCCCCATGATTTTGTTTGGTATTCTTTTTAGCATCATTATCTAAGATAACAACCCCTAATTAATATTATAGGGTCTCACTCTTTTGATAATTTCATTTTGAAAGTGATTGGGAACCAAGATTGTTAGAAAATGATATTAAATTAAGAGGTAACATCTTGCACATAGTAGTTGTCGGTGGATAAACGAGTTCTGGTTGTAGTCGTTTGGTGAGTTATAAGTTTTTATAATATAAAAATTTCTAAGTTTAGGATCTCGTTAACTTATAAAGATGGGGGCCGCTTCACATACTATGCACATCCTAAATTAAATTGAAAATATGTGAAAAGATCTACATGCTTACAGGTAAACGTTAAAATTATTATATGAGACCATTCGACATTTGTTGAGAAAACATGTCACTTAACAGAAAGAAAACTAAGAAAAAAATATATTTATAATTATTATAAACAATGAAAATGCATGACTACAAGTAGATATATTATTCTAGAGTTTTATTAAAATCATCTAACTATAATAATAATTAATAATATGATGTGACTTGTGAGGACCATGCACATATAAAAACCCATACGAAAAATCCATCTATCTCTCTCACAAAACCATTTACATGTGATATGTTTTTGTGTAAAACCAAGAATAGGTAGAGTGATAAGTGTATGATTTTATTGTTGAACCATTAATAGAGTGGGTATGTTTACCTACTTCTCTAATAATAGTTTACTTTATCTAATGGCAAATTTTAGGGATTAAATTCATTCTCACATTAGTTTACTTAATCTATTGGCATCTTTTAGGGATTGAATTCATTCTCACATTACCTTATTTACTCTATATTTACTTTCCTGAGTAAGATATTACTAATTACTGGTATTTTTATTATTTTTAATCATCTTAGATATTAATTAAC
>JBCNJP010015163.1:0-10093 GCA_039602395.1 Deinandra increscens subsp. villosa
ACTAATCTTAATTTGTTATTAAATTTGCTTGAGCCGGTACCTTGGCTCTTCTAAAATCTGATCACCATTTGCAACAATGGAATGCACAACATTCTAATATAATAATCTATGATGTTAGTAAAAGCGCACACTTTGCAAGCACCTTCTAATATGATATGAACAATGACAAGCTGCACCTTCGTAAGCACCATCAAATGATATTGTTATCGACAGTTTGAGTCAATGACAAGCTGCAATTAAGCTCCGTGGTCTCTTTGTTCATGTTTTCATTGAGCACTCCACAAAGGAATTAAATCATCTCAGTATGGAATATGTGGCGTTTCTCTACCATTTTATGTTGGGGGTACCCACGCGTTGCGGCGGCCATAATGTATAACGATTCACCCAATTCCGAGTTCGGAAAACCGGTCGGTTCAAATTAGGGTGTTTGTTGTTATTTGTTTGAGTTCTAAAAAAACGAATACCTCGATTCGATGTAAATTGTCGTGCCGCCTTAACAAGTGAACAAATAAACAAATACCGCGTTGTAGTTTGTAATGCCGCTGCAACGCGCGAACAGAAGACGAATAACACGCTATACACTGTTGCCGCCGCAACGCGCGGGCACACGGCTAGTTGAGAAATGAAGAAGATATGATGAATCAAAGTTATGGTATTGTAAAACAAATATGGATAATTTTGTATGGAAATAATTTATTTTTTTGATTTTTAATTATAAGATCTTTCCTTTTCTGTAAATACCATTTATTTTTTTAATTCAAAAATCTATAAAAATGACACATAAGCTAATCTTAGGTGACACACCTTAAATTGTGCCACCTACACATTAAAAACTTGTGTTTATTATATAGTATAGAAGATTACAATGTCTTTCAACACTTATTTATTTCTCTATTTATGCTATAATTCTTGTTCACATTTTTCACATGATGTTTATTGCAACTTTTTGTGTGTGGATATTTACTTCTTGTTTTTGGGTATTTGGTTACCTTGTAAAAAGACTTTTGGTGTAACCCGATGATATTACGGTCAAAGCAGAGGAAACGTATTGAAGCATGCGGACCCTTATCTTTTTTTATTTTGAAATATTTCTAAATATCTGATGCTCGTGATCTTATAAAGAAATCATTTAAAAAAATTTAAGCCTTTTAAAAAACAATCTTAATAATAATCTAACGGAGTTAAAATTTTCTGTTAACTCAAAGGGTGTATAGTAATTTTACACATCAGAGACTTGTTATGTAAATTAATAAAATATAAGGACTGTTTTTATAATTTAGATAAAAATTTAAAAAATAATAAAATAAAACAAAACTCAAAATATTAAAAATAATTTTTTTTGAACCTCCCTTTTAGCATACCCCAACCCAACCCGGGTGCAACGTCTATGATGGGTTTATACATCACACAACAGAAAATTAAAAATCTAAAAACAAACCCAAGCTTCCATTAGTTATCAATCTAAAGCATTTTGATTTCAGTTATGATTTATGATATGCAACCTGGGAAGTTGCAGTTCAATCATAATTGTTGACCAACATGAGTACAAGTGAACTTACTGTCAAGCTTTTGCATTAAAGCTATTTCTTGAATCTAATATAGCATTAACGAGATGTTTACTACCCCGCGCGTTGCTGCGGGGTTGAATTTGTATACTGAACGAAAGTTAAAAAGTTAAGTGGTATAAAACGTAAAAGTTTAAAAAGTCTCGTGGTGAAAGTATAAAACTATGAAAGTATACTAAAAACGAAAGTAGAAAAGTTAAAAGATTCGTTGCAAAAGAAGAAGACAAAAAAACTTAAAACAAAAATAAAAACTTCAAAAGTTAGAGGGTTAAAAAGTTAAGGAGTATAAAACGTAAAAGTCTAAAAGTCTTGTGGTGAAAGTATAAAACTATAAAAATATATACTAAGTTAAGGGGTATAAAACGTAATAGTCTAAAAGTCTCGTGGTGAAAGTATAAAACTATAAAAGTATACTAAAAACGAAAGTAGTAAAGTTAAAAGTTTCATGTCCAAAGTAGAAGACAACGAAATTAAAACAAAAAAAACTTTAAAAGTTAGAGGGTTAAAAAGTTAAGGGGTATAAAACGTAAAAGTCTAAAAGTCTTGTAGTGAAAGTATAAAACTATAAAAATATACTAAAAACGAAAGTAGAAAAGTTAAAAGTTTCGTGGCCAAAGTAGAAGACAACAAAACTTAAAACAAAAAAAACTTTAAAAGTTAAAGGGTATAAAACGTAAGAGTATGAAACATATGTGACTAAACTATGAAAACTAAAAGTTTACTATTTCGTTAAAAAAAAGTTTTCAAAAGTTTAAAGGGTTAAAATTGTCAAAACCCTAAATTTTTGTGGCAAAACAATAAAAAACAAAAGATTACTATTCACCAACAATTTTTATTGTTATATATAATAATCAAAGTATGCTATGAATAAAAATAAAGATAATTACAAAAATCACCAACAAAGTCATTCAAACAGCCTCTTTTCATCCAATCTTACATACCCAAATTCATGGGAGGAAAATAGATAGACATTCTTGTTTTAAGTAAAGAAATTGCAAGAATAACTTACATTAAGCGATGAATCCAAATCATGAAGAAACTTGAGGGTCAGTTTGAATGCTTCAAAAGTCTTTTGTTCTTTGCTCTCCACATTGAAATGTCATTGTAAACCATAAGATCCGGTTGATCAAGCAGAAGTAGTGTTTCCATGTATGGATACACAGAAACTCTAGACGACGAGTGATGCGACCAAAATTTACCAACGTCTTTCGAGGTGGGTTCATAAACAACAAGTTGTCGCCAATCATCTTCTTCGATAAAAAACTCAATTATAGGTGCACCGCTCTTTCTAAATCCAATTATTGATGCATCTTGTGAGTTAAGATTCACAGTGAATAGCTTTGTAAACACACCACCCTCCATCTTCCATATAACAACAACTGGATCGTTCACATTCTTTTCACACTCAAGCACAACAAGTGAATTCCTTAGCACAGAGATGTAGGTAAAATGATCAATGTGTGCTGCGAATGCTAAACTATCCGGGAGGTATACTTCTTTAAACTCTTCGTTCGTTATATCAAATGAAATAATCAAATCGTAAGACCTGTATTCGCCATCTATGGTGATCTTATCAGTAACAAGCCAGTAAATAAACCCATCTACGGTTTCATGATGCAGGTCGAATCTAACTGACTTACGAGGGAGATTGCCGTATGGACTCCTCCAAGCCCCCGTGCTTAAGGCAAAAACCTCAACTTGCCAAGGGACGCAACTTATACTATCCATCTCTGTCTCACTCTCGATCTCGCTACCAACATATGCAACCTTGACAATCTTAGCGTCGTTAGTCTCACGACAAACCCCAAAACCTACATTAGTCTCATACATTTTGTTTCTTAAGTTAGACACAATGACAGCGACCGTTTTTCTAATCGAAGGGTTCCAAAGCACAGCCATGGTAGTTAGCGACTTGTGACCACCACGGCCGAAACGATAATCACCGTACAGAAACAACAAACCATGAGAGCAACCGACTATGTCGCAATCTTTAAGCCAGTTAAGCAACCGGGGGTTATCGAGCGCGACTCGCTGTTGGGGGAAAGTATCATCATCAGCATATGAAACAAAATAATCGAAATCAAGGTGGTCTTCACTTACAATCAGATGTTGCTTTAGTGTCTTTTGGGTGCTATAATGAGAAATGAAATCGGAGCTATCGATCAGAGCCTTCCATGCTTTGGAAACGGATCGAAATCGAATCAAACATTTGACAGGAAGCCTTTTGAGGATTTCTATTTTCATTTCGAACGGTATCTCTTCTAACGTTTTGATTCTCATTATGGAAGATGATATATGGCAAAAACTTTGGTTGATCTCTATAACCTGTTGAAATTACGTCGTTAAAACGTTTAGAAAGTAGAAACTCATATATCCCCAAATTGAACATGATTCATAACGTCTCGTCCCGAAATTGACAAATCAAATTTAGCGATTTTGAAAACGAGGTAATATAAAAAGAAATTATTGAATGTAAATCGAGATCGGCAATCGGAGATTAGGAAAATGAATGCAAAAATGTAGAGAGAAATCGAAACCTGCGAAGATGGTTTGCCCGGTGAAGATGAACTAAAACCCTAGCTCTGTGAATCATCGGTTACATGGTGCGATGAGCAAAACCATAAAGGAAGACATGTTTTGCTGTATTTATACGTGTTACGAAACTAAAAAAAAGCATGGAAATTTTAGAGACACCCTCTTTTTTTTTATACACCTGACCTAGATGTTACTCGGAGGTCATTAGGTCATCTATATGTGGGGTATTCCTAAGAAAACATCACCTTAAGCCCAAAAGCTCACGTATAAAAGTGGTGCCCACTAAAACTCCTACCCTATAGGTCATGCGGAGACCAATGGGTGACCTGAAGGTTTCTTTATATTTTATTTTTATTATTTATTTATATATAATAATAATAATAAAACAATAATAATAATAATAATAATAATAATAATAATAATATTTAGTATTATTATAATAAAAATAATTAGTATTATTATAATAATAGTTATTATTAATAATATAACAACAATAGTTATTATATATGTTTACTTACCGTATGCATGTTTATATACATGTAAAATTGTAATGTATGCATATATGAACGTATGTTAAGCTTATTTATATATATATCAATTGTGAGTACTAGGTGTACTCACAAAAATTACTATTAGGCACTATTCCCCTGCCACGTCAGCATGTGTCGTGCTGACACGTGGCATGGGTATATATATATATTTTTTTTTCATTCGGTTGTGAGTGTTTATTAACTTAGTGGTTGAATGTTTTCTCAGTTGTTAATGTAGATCAGCTGGTAAGTTTCCACTTTGCCTCCAGAGTGATCTCGGGTTCAAAACCCGGTTGAGTCCTTTTCTGGTCTGATATTTTTTTCCCAGTTTGGATTCTTTGGGCGGTGTATACACGTGTTATCAATTGTGTATTTGTGTTTTGCATGTGTGACAGCTATTTTGTTGTTGTCCTCTTTCTCTCTCTTCCTTCAGTCAATTATTACTGTCCCCCTCCCTCTCTCTTTCTTCAACACATAGAACTCTCTCTCTCCTAAACTTGCAGATGCAAGTCTTTATCTATGAAACTCTCTCTCTTTATTATCTATTATTATGAAGAAGACAATGTCATTTTCGTTGTTTGTTGCTCCGGTTCAGGCGTTGGCAGGCCGCCGCTGGCGGCTTACCCGCCGGCCGTGGAGGCAACGTTACAATTTTCGCTTTTCCGGCGATGGATGGTCTTGCTCCGGTTCAGGCGTTGGCAGGCCGCCGCTGGCGGCTTACCCACCGGCCGTGGACGCAACGTTATAATTTTCGCTTTTCCGGCGATGGATGGTCTCCAGTTTGTTCCGATCTAGGTTTGCTATGCCCTTTACGAAACCGCCGGCGTGATGCGAGGTCGTCGGCATGATGGATGCCGGTGTGTGCGGCGTGAAGTTGTTCTTCGGTGTGCCGCTGTCTTTTGCCGTGCTTCTGCCGGCTAGGTTTGGCTTGATCGTATGGTTGAGTTGGCCGGTGGGACTTTGGGTTTCTTTACTTGATGAGTTGACGATGATTACGTCACCCTCTCTTTATCTTACCCCGGTGAGTTTATGGCTTACTTTTGTAGCATCATTGGTAGTCGGATTTGGTTCTGATTGAATCCGAAATCTGTAAATTGATGATGGTGGTTGTTGTTTCGTGATGATCTTGCCGACGATAATGTACCGTTAATTGGTTTTATCGCCGGTGTATGAGCGATTGGTGGCCGTAGGCTTTAAGGCTTCCGGCTTACATTTGGGTTTTTATATTAATGTTGTGGTTGCTACCTGCTCCTTTGGCTTATCAAAATCATCTATGATGATCTATGGATTTGAGCCTATCGTTGTGGGTTTTAGTTCTATTCAACTGTGGTTTGGTGGCCATCGATGTCGGTGTGTCGCCCCACTTAAGGTTCTTCATAAAAGGCTATGATGAACTTTTTCTGAGCCTGTTACCGATAACAAAATCAGTTGTTTCGTTGAGGCTATGATTAGTTTAACTGAGCTTATGTTGCTGCTGGTTGTTCTTGATGGTTTCTATTAGGGCTATGATGTTTTCTTTTCCTGAGCCGATCTTGCTACTAACAAAAGATTTTGTTGCTTAAATTTGGTTTTGGTTGCTCTTTTACTTGACGGTGGTTTATTGTTGTTGATAGTTTACATGGAGCTGTGATGAGTTGTTTCTGAGCCCATGTTTCTATCGTCTTTTACCCTTTAAATCTGTCTTTTAAAATTTCGTCTAAAGCCTTTCTTTTTGTAAGCAAAGGTCCATACGATTTTAATTTAGTATGATGGTAATGAACCAAAATGATAAACTTTAAATAAAAATTAGAGAAATTTACATAAACTATAATCAAAGAAAGTTTCATTCTCTCTCTTCAATCACACTCTTCAAACTTTCTCTATATTTGTTACTGTCTCGACCCACCGCAAAGCGCAGGTCGAAAGTCTTGTTTATATTGATATTGTATGTACATATGTGTGTGCATGTAAGTGTGTTGATATGTGTATGTAAATATGGACGTAGTATATGCAATATACCAACGGAGTTTTTTATGAAGTTGTATCCACGTGATCATATGTATGTATTTATAAACTTATATTAAGTCAATATCTATCATGTATGTATGAATATATATGTGTGGTTTGACAACGTATTAGTATGTGTTTGTATGTGTGTGTATGCAGGTAACAATGTAAAAATATGTAGGAGATGCGATAGCATAGGTCACACGGAGACCTTAGAGGCAGCCTGAAAGGTAAGATGTGAGCCTTTTAGCTGACCCCGAGACCTCGGCGTCACCTTTTATTTCTCATAATAGGTCACCTCTCAGGTGAAGAGGTGAGCTGAACCTCATGAAGGAGTTCTATATCTCATCTCGAGATCCTTATGTCACCGTGAAGGTTTCTTTATATTTTATTTGTATTATTTATTTATATGTAATAATAATAATAATAAAATAATAATAATAATAATAATAATATTTAGTATTATTATAATTAAATAATTAGTATTATTATAATAATAGTTATTATTAATAATATAACAACAATAATAATTATATATGTTTACTTACCGTATGAATGTCTATATACATGTAAAATTGTAATGTATGCATATATGAACGTAAGTTAAGCTTATTTATATTGATATTGTATGTACATATGTGTGTGCATGTAAGTGTGTTGGTATGTGTATGTAAATATGGACGTAGTACATACAATATACCAACGGAGTTTTTTGTGAGGTTGTATCCACGTGACCATATGTATGTATATATAAACTTACATTAAGTCAATATCTATCATGTATGTATGAATATATATGTGTGGTTTGATAACGTATTAGTATGTGTTTGTATGTGTGTGTGTATGGAGGTAACGGTGTAAAAATATGTAGGAGGTGCGATAGTATAGGTCACACGGAGACCTTAAAGGCAGCCTGAACGGTAAGATGTGAGCCTTTTAGCTGACCCCGAGACCTCGGCGTCACTTTTTATTTCTCATAATAGGTCACATCTCAGGTGAAGAGGTGAGCTGAACCTCATAAAGGAGTACTATATCTCACCTCGAGATCCTTATGTCACCCTGAAGGTTTCTTTATATTTTATTTGTATTATTTATTTATATGTGATAATAATAATAAAACAACAACAATAATTAAAAAAAAAATAATAATAATAATAATAATAAAAATAATAATAATAATAATAATAATAATAATAATAATAATAATTAGTATTATTATAATAAAAATAATTAGTATTACTATAATAGGTGACCCCGAGATCTTGGCTTCACCTATAATTTCTCATAATATGTGACCTCTCAGCTGAAGAGTTGAGCTGAACCTCACAACCTCAACTCCTTTATTTCACCTTGACTATAGCTCACCTCGAGACCTTGTGTCACCTAGAATTTTTAGTAGCTCACATCTCAATAAAAATTGTAGTGGGTATCTCGAAGTTAGTTCGCGTACTTGGGCGGGTTTTTCAGGGTTTTCTTGACCACACCTACCCTAGGGGTGACTCTTAGGGCATTATGTGAGTTTTTTAATCCCTGGAGATGACTCTTAGGTCACAGAGTCACCTATATAAGAGGTGTCAGTCAAATTTTAAGGGGGTGTCTCTAACAGACCCCAAAAAGTAAGCAATCAACAAGTGTGACAATTAAAAGAAATATAAACGTCAGCAATGGGTAATGGGCCCGGTTTATATTGGATTTAGGTAAACCTAACCATAAAACCAGTTATAAAAATGTGTTTCATATCCCGTTTAAAATTTGTCTGAGTATTTATCAAGTCTTTACCAATCAAGTATCGGGCATATTTGTGATTTTGGTGTACCCTCTCAAAACCCGTCAAGTTTTTATCGGATAACTACTAACTATATTATATACCTAAATGTTACTCTTACTCTAAAGTCACATAAGATAACGTAACTTAGCTTGGTACAAAATTATAACGAGGCGGTACCTTTGCACGTTGCACTAGACCATTAGGTCTTTTTAATGAACGAACCTATATTACACGTTTGAAAATGTGAAACTGAGTCCTTGTGTTAACACTCTTGTTTCGTATCGGGGGCGAATCGGTTTCCCAAAAAACATAGGCGAAAACTGTAACTTATATGCATATACAACGAAAAAATTAACGTCATCGGAAAATATATAGCCTGTAGAAAAAAATACAAAACAGTAAACGTCCAAAAATAGACGGCAAATGAAAAACTACTCAACAATTATCAATCATACATCACTAGTTTACGGTTCTTAAAAGCGGTTTACGGTTCTTAAAAGCGATGGTTAAAAAGAAACTAAAATGTCTCCAATGTTAAGGGTCTCCCTTCTCACATACTCCCGGCCAGCATAATATATCAACTTTTTACCTATTACAGTAGAAACTCTATAAAATAATACATTTGGAACCACCAAAATTTATTAATTAAAAGAGTTATTAGTTATCGATAAATTAATAATTATTAATTTATATATAGAAAAATAGATTTTAATAATACAAGTTACCACAGAAGGTGGTTTTTGTCACGGCGGATTTGGTGGCAAAATGGTGTCAATTGGTATTTTGTCACGATTTTGTTACAAAAAATACGGTGATAAAAAAGCCCGTGGCAATTGCCCTAATGTCACCATTTTGCCACCCCAAACTTTTGCCACGACAATTTGCCACCATGAAAAAGGTGACAAATATTGTCACATTATTTTGCCACGAAACATTTATTGTCACCACTTTGCCACCACTATATTACCACCATTTTAACACCAATGTATTGTCACCATTTTACCACCATTATATTGCCATCATTTTGCCACCATTATGTATTATGTCACCACCAAATTTGCTACCACCCCTTCCCCTTTGCCACGACTTTGACATCGTTTTATCACAAACCTATTACCATTTTGTCACCACATGATTACCTAAATTATTTGCTACCATGTTGTCACCACCACACCTACATTATTTGTTACCATTTTGTCACCACACCTATATTGTTTTTACCATTTATCACCACTTTACGCATTACTAGTACGACCTGCTAATGCTAATAATGCAACCTGCGATTATACACTAATTTAACTATGAATTTCAATATAATATAAAACAATTCTATAAAATTCCAATACAAGTTAGAAATCCAAAGTATCAAAACATCATAAACATCCAAAATAAAACATCATAAACATACAAAATGACAAAATACTCTGTGTTTACAACCTATCTCCGACTCATAGCTTTTAACATGTCTTCAATGTATTTGACCCTATTATGCAAGGTTTCATTTTCAGTCGTCAACTCCGTAATTCTTCCATTTAATCTTTCTTTCTCTACTTCATTTTCTCTAACAAGATCCTTAATAACCTCATTCAAATTTTCAATCTATAAAAGAACAAATACATAGTGTCAAGGTATCTATCAACATTACAAATAATGAGGTTGATGAAAGAAAGTGAGACTTTGAGTTATTCAAATAATGAGGTCTGAAAGAT
>JBCNJP010015164.1:0-10092 GCA_039602395.1 Deinandra increscens subsp. villosa
GACATCGGTCAGCTACCTGCAGCCACTGAGGTGTTTCACCTCAGGAACCATCTTTGTTGACTTTTAATTAAGTTCCCCCATTTTTTTAAACGTTTATAACTTTCACATACGACATTATTTTTATAAGAAGTTACACCATAAAAACGAGTGTTTTTTATCTTTAAAACGCGTATAGTATTGATATATATAAATTAAAAAAATTATTCTGATTTTTTACACAAAATGTTCAAATCATTGTGTTAAAATGTTCATATATTATGTCATCGTGTCAAATTATATATAGTTTTGTTTTGTTTTATAAAAAATAAAAAAAAAACTACTTTTTTCGATTTTTGAAACAATATTATTACAATATGACACCATGATCTGAAAATTTTTGACACAATATGACACAATGATCTGAACATTTTGACATAATGACACAATGATCTGAATATTTTAATACAATCGAAAAAGTAAAAAATTTTATATTATATAACAACACTGTACGCATTTTAAAGATAAAAAACACTTGTTTTTATGGTGTATTTTTTTTTTAAAGTAATGTCATATCAAAGAGTTATGAAGATTTAAAAAATGGGAGGAACATGATAAAAAAGTCAAAAATGCTTTCCATTTTTTGTTTTCTTTTTTTTTCTCTCCAATTTTACATAAGAAAATTTTGAACCATAGATCTTTATTTAATTGAAGATCTAATTGTTATGGTTATGATTCCTTCTTATTTTTTTTTACCGAAACTAAACTTCTCACAATAAGCTCTCTCTTTCTCTACATATATATATATATATATGTGTATATATATATATAGGGAGAGGTTCAAATGAGAAGTTTGTTTAAAGTAAGAAGGATAAGAAGGAATTTCAGTCATTGGATCTTGATCTAATAAAAAAGGAAGGATGGGTATTTTAGTCTTAGCCACTTTTGTTGACTTTTTACCTACTTCCCCCATTTTCTTTAAACATTCATAACTTTCACATACGACATTATTTTTTAAAAAAAAATTACACCATAAAAACGAGCATTTTTTTATCTTTAAAACACATATAGTGTTGCTATATAAAAAATGGAAAAAAAAAATTACCCTTTCGATTTTTGACACAGGTCATTGTGTCATTGTGTCAAAATGTTCAGATCATTGTGTCATTGTGTCAAAATGTTCAGATCATTGTGTCATTGTGTCATTGTGTCGTCGTGTCAAAAGTATATATAGTGTTGCTATATATAAAATTAAATACTCTTTCGTTTTTTGGCACAATATAAAACAATAATATGAACATTTTGACACATCATTGTGTCATTGTGTCAAAATGTTCAGATCATTGTGTCGTCGTGTCAAAAGTATATATAGTGTTGCTATATATAAAATTAATTACTCTTTCGGCTTTTGGCATCATATGAAACAATGATCTGAACATTTTGACACATCATTGTGTCATTGTGTCAAAAATGTTCAGATCATTGTGTCGTCGTATCAAAAGTATATATATTGTGCTGCTATATATAAAATTAAAAAAAATATACTCTTTCGGTTTTTAACACCATATGACACAATGATCTGAACATTTTGACACAACGACACAATGACACAATGATCTGAACATTTTGATACATCGAAATAGTAAAAAAAATTAATTTTTTATATAGCAACACTATACGCGTTTTAAAGATAAAAAAACGCTCGTTTTTATGGTGTAATTTTTTTTTTAAAAATAATGTCATATCTAAAAGTTATGAAGGTTTAAAAAATGGGGGGAATTTGATAAAAAGTCAAAAATACCCTTCCATCTCTTATTTTCTTTAGTTTTTCTCTCTAATTTACCCAGGAAAATGTTTAAGCCATAGATTTTCATTTAATTGAAGATCTCATGACTATAATTCTTTCTTATCCTTCTTATCTAAACTAAACTTCTCACAATAACCTCACCCTATATATATATATATAGAGAGAGAGAATTGGTAAAAATGAAAATACCTATGAGTTAAGGAATCGGATGAAACTCTTAAAAATTGGGATAAAAAATCGTTTTTTATAATTGTTTGAGTAAACATCACTTTTGGTCTCCAATGTTTGCACATTTTAACACTTTTAATTCAATTTATGAAATTATAACATTTCAGGGCCTGACATTTGATTATTTTCTCAATTTTGGTAACTTTTTAAATTTCTATCCAAATTAACGGTTGAAATCAGTCAAATAGGATATTAATGAGGGCTATTCTCATAATTTAGCCATCCCTTTTTATTTATTTGATACAAAATGCAGTAATTAACTTCCCCCAAAAAACACTATGTAACTCAGCCATTTTTCAAATAAATAAATGGGGAAGTCAATTACTGCGTTTTGTATCAAATAAATAAAAGGGGATAGTTAAATTATGAAAATACCCTCATTTATATCCTATTTGACTGATTTTAAACGTTAATATGGATGAAAATTTAAAAAGTGACCAAAGTTAAGAAAATAATCAAACCTTAGGCCCTGAAATGTTATAATTTCAGAAATTGTATTAAAAGTGTTAAAATGTGCAAACCTTGAAGACCAAAAGTGAAGTTTGGTATAAGCTATCCCTGGTGAAAAAAAAACTGAGTAGTTTTTTTTTAAGAAAAAAATATCCAAAAATTGTCTTGTTACACAAGTAACATTTATATATATAATGTTACATATATATACTACTATACTAAATGGAAGGGTAGGTCTCATATTGTTAAGTGTCAAAATTGTTAAATGTATTTGACATTCTGAACAATTTAGAGTTATTTACTGGTTGTTCTTTGGCCAGGGAAGACGACATTTGCCTCTTTCTATTCATGAGATAAAACTTTGATTCTAATTTTGATGATGAAGATGAGAGAGATACATGTTGTTTTGGTTAAAAATTCACAAAGGTATCTCGTATTTCAAACTTAGAATATGAGGTAGTGTGCTTGTCAATTTGCTCGAAAAGTAAAGTTGAACATAAGGATGTAACGAGGGAAAAATCCAGGATCCTTCGAGTTGCCTCTAGGAATCCTAGCAAAAAAACTCGGGAGTCGGCCTGAAGAGCCTGCTGCCTAACACTTTTATTGATAACAAAATGAAAAAGTTACAATGGGTTGGAGGTTTAATCGATCAGAACTACGTGATACAATGTTGTGCAGTTGTAACTGAGCTAAGGTGTGTCGAATGTGTGTTGCTACTGATCGAATCCTCGATTATATAAGAAATACAATAATAACAAACTCTCCGGGATTCCCGGGATCCTATCGTCCAACTAACTCGACCGTTAAGGCCCTTTCGTTCACTTGGTCCACGATCTTCTCTAGCTCGTGCTTAAGTTTTGGAGGTAGTTGATGACTTCAACGGTACCTGGTCAAATAGGCACGTGGCAAATATAAGGGTTAGTTAAATGAAATAAATCAGGATACCTGGATGAGTGGAATTCACAGACGATAATAGGATTCCTGAACTGCGTGAGTTTCCTGTGAGCATCCTGAAAATATACCCTCAACACCTGTGACGTGTTAAATATGAAGAAATGATGTACAATGAGTAATGAAACATGCATTTCTTTACACTTAATTGTATCTCCTGAAAAAGGGGTAGTTTTTCTTCTGCTAATTGATGTTAACGATTACACTGTTGTTTGACATGAAATTAGTAAAATAATATTAAAATTAGTGCAATTTCATTTTTGCCTCCAAAGAACCCACACACACACACACACACACACACATATATATATATATATATATATATATATATATATATATATATAGGGGATGGTTACTTTGAAAACCACCCCGAGTTATGAAAACTACGAAAACTTTTTAAAATCAGGGTTAAAAATTGTTTTTTTTCTTTTAATTTTTTATGGTGGTTCTCTATGCTACAGACTACCCTCGAGTGGAAAAAAATAAAAAAACCGCCGAGTAGTTTTTTTTAAAAAAATATACAAAAACGTCATGTTACGTATATTACATTTTGCATATTTACGTAACATAAAAATGTAACATATGTAACATGACGTCTTTCTATATTTTTTAAAAAAAAACTACTCGGCGCTTTTTGTATTTTTTTCCACTCGAGGGTAGTCTATAACCTAGAGAACCACTGTAAAAAAATTTGAAGAAAAAAAATAAATTTTTACCCCGATTTTAAAAAGTTTTCGTTACATTTTTATGTTACGTAAAAATGCAAAATGTAACATATGTAACATGACGTTTTTGTATATTTAAAAAAAAAAACTACTCGGCGGTTTTTTTATTTTTTTCCACTCGAGGGTAGTCTGTAACTCAAAGAACCACCATAAAAAAATTTGGAAAAAAAAACAAATTTTTACCCCAATTTTAAAAAGTTTTCGTGGTTTTCACAACTCGGGATGGTTTTCATTCTAACCATTCTCTCTCTCTCTCTCTCTCTATATATATATATATATATATATATATATATAGGAATGGGAACCATTAATAACCCCCTCTAAGAGCAATAACCTAAATAACCACATCTCCTTGCTTTTTAATAAAAATTCAAAGGCTGAGATTAATGGAGGCTTTGTGTGGCTATGGTTGCTTCAAGGGTAGATGGAGGCTCTGTATATCCTTTCATTCCTAAATCTTTCTAAGAACTCAAATACCCAGTAATAAATTACCGAACTCATCTAACAAAATTTGGAAATCCACCACCGATCGGAGATTGCATGATTCTGCTCGTCGAAGATTCTGTATTTGTGGTGTAGTTCGAACGACGTCGATGACCGGATTGGACGGACCCGGTTGCTTGTCTACTGCTGCCGGGGAATTAAAACGACCGTCGCCGCCTCCTTCTCCGTCCTTCCGGCACCCAGAATCGCACCCCTAATCGTCGCCGCCTCCTTCTCCGTTGTCTCCGTACCCGATGGTTCTACTCCGGCAACCCCAATATTCATCCGGTAATGTTCTGATTTTCGATTTCTAATTTCCAACTTCTATGATGTTATTTTCTGATTTGTATTTTTTTTCCAATCGACAGCCGACAGCCCCCCTGTTGACTTCGATGTTGTTTTTTCCGATTTGTATTTTTTTTTCCAATCGAGAGACCCCTGTGGTTGTTCCACTTTTTGATCTGTTTTGTTTTTTTCCGATTTGTATTTTTTTCGATCTATTTGCATAACTTTTTTTCTGTTTTGTTTTTTGGTATTTATTTAGCTTTATTTTGGTATGAAAAATTAGATGATGAAGGTCTGATGTCAATTTTGTATGTATAAATCTGTATTTTTTTTTTAAATCATTTAGTTTTCTTTTCAATTCTCCATAAAAATGGTATGAATTTGTTTGTGTTTTTAGGATACAAAATTGGCAAGAACGAAGTATATATATTTTTAAAGATTTTCATAGATGGAATTTTGTTCATTTAATTTTTCTATCAATTTGTTACTCGCAATTATATTTTTGTTGAATCTTGATGCTTTTGCAAGTTGTAATCTGTATAAAATTAATTGTACATTTGATTATTAATTTTTTGTTGAATCTTGATGGCACCGGTGTTACTGATCATCACACTACTGTTAGTGGTTATAGAATTAGTAATCTATGTATATTTAGTTGTACATTTGTTTTTTTTTTGTTTTGTTTAACCTTGATGCTCTTGCAGGTTGTAATCTATGTATATTTAGTTGTACATTTGATTTTTTTGTTCTATCTTGACAATGCCAGTGTTTACTGATAATCACACCACTGTTAATGGTTATAGCATCAGTGTTTTATAAGCATATTGATGCATTGGCAGGTTGTAATACATGCATATCCAGTTGTACCTAAGTAGAAATATCGATGCTAATGGTTATGAATGTATGTTAATAGTTATGACAGTTTTGTTAGTAGTTGTAACACTAGTGCTACAATGCACGTCTGAGAAAACGATAATAAAAAACGTCGAGACTATACTTGAATTAAAGATAAAAATGCGACGAGTTTAATGGTGTAATTTTTATAAAAATCCGACAATGTATAAAAAAGTTATGGACTTTTTTAAATGAAGGGGTTTTTTATGTGGGTTTGTTAAATGACAGATTTGCCCTTTTCAATTTAATAAAAACAAAACATAATTTAAAGATGCAGCTTTCAATTAGAGCCCTTGGATCAACCCATTATTTTGATCAAGTCATCCATTATTGGTTATTTGGTTAATTCTCTAAGAGAGAGTTAATATCTATGCCCAACCCTATATATATATATATATATATATATATATATAGGGATTGGAATGGTTAATAACCCAACCCTAAAGGAATAACCTAATAACCAAAATCTATTGGTTGAAAATATCCAGAATTCATTAGATCATGACACTTGTCATTTCCTTTTTTTTTATTCAAAAGGGTAAATTTGTCAATTTACATAATCACATAAACCCCCCCTTCATTTTAAAAAGTCCATAACTTTTTTATACTTTGTCGGATTCTTATAAAAGTTGCACCGTTAAACTCGTAGCATTTTTATCTTTAATTCGATAATAGTCTCGACGTTTTTTATTGTCGTTTTCTCAGACGTACAAACTAGCACTGGTGTTATACGTATAAACATTTATGCTACTACATAGGTACAACTACATATGCATGTATTAGAACTTACAAAAAGACATCAATATGTATTTAAACACTGGTCAGTAACACTAACACTAATGCTACTACGAAAGAACAACTAAATATACATATATTACAACTATAGTTGGTAAATACAACTAATCTCTGATATTAGAACCACTAGCACTAGTGTTATAGATATAAACATTAGTGTCTTAACTAGTAAGAGTGGTGTATTATCTGTAATACTGATGCTACTACTTAAAATCACCAAATGTACAACTAAAAGAATACAAATATTATAACCCGCAAATCACGAATATTATACAAATTTACAAATACAAAAATCTCAACTCAAATCTACAAATACAAAGTCTCAAACACGGAACAATTATTAATTCAAAATTACAAATATCAAAATCTCAACTCAAAAGTAAACACCTCGAGTACACAGAATAAACAATTATCCCAATGAAATACTCAAACCAGAACGATAACTCCAAAACTATTTAATGATTTTACAAACCAGTATTCATTTGCAAATAACCTCCAACTCAATTTTATGATTAACCCAACTTTGTGATTCATTTACAAATAAAAAATGAAGACAAAAATGGGTTGTTAAAAATCTAACATGAAAAAACCATCTGAAAAATTATCCTAAAAACTATAAACAAATAATGAAATTAACATAATTGAAATTAAATCACAAAAAAAAACCCATTTTTTACAAACCTGAGGATAGAAATTGAAATCGTCGGAATCGAGAAACATTTAACACATAAATAACAAAACCCCCAATCATAACCTACCAAGTTCGGAAGCTACCCCTCGCCGGAATCGGAGACAGGTCGCCGGAATCGCATCTGACTCTTCCTTGTCTCTTACTCGCCATCAATCTGTTTTTGTTTCACCGAAATACCCATCATCTCGACATCATCGGACCACCCCCCTAAGTCTGGTAACTCGCGCCGCCCCTAATTTAGCTCGTTGGAACCCTAAACGGGTTCTTGCATCGCCGCTGAGAAGAAGAAGAAGGAAAACTGGGCTGGGGGTTCAGGAACATGGAGAGAGAGAGAGATGATCGAAGCTTTTAAGTAGTAGAAAACCATCACCGGCCAGGGCCGTAGGTCGGCCGAAAGATTGCCGGTGTTCATCGAGATCTACTAGTGGTCTTCTGTCGGCTGGGGGAAATTGATATGAAATGGAGAGATTAATATATGTTAGATGTTTATGGGTTGGGTGAAATTACCATTTAGTCCTCTCTCTAATTTGAGCCATTGATATTTGTCAAAAAAGTGTGATTGTTTTTTAACCTTTGGATTAAATAATGGATGGATAAGATGTAGTTATTTGGTTATTTCAATAGACTTGAGTTAATTTTGATTCCTCCTATATATATATATATATATATATATATATATATAGGGTGAGGTTCATTGTAGACACTTTCGAATGTGAAATAGATCTTTTTCACATGTGAAAGTTTCTAATTAATGAGAAAAAATAAAAAAAGAAAAAAGAAAATTAATCACAACCATTAGATCAAGAGATCTAATGGTGAAAAAGGGTGTCTACCTGTCTACACTTATGGGGGTGTCTACAATGAACTTTTCACTATATATATATATATATGTTATATGCGCACATATAAGAAAAAGTTGTTATAGTTGCTTAACAGGTTCAGATACAACAGTTTTATGGGCACGTCCAACGATTGTCAATGAACTCGAGTAACCATCTCCATAGAAAATATTAAGAAAAGGTACCTATGCGAATCTAATATTCTCAAGTGAAAGGCTAATCTATTAATGTTTCTTTTAGAATTTGACTAGATATATATATTTTTTTAAAGAATTATTTGTTAATATTTCTTTATTTTATTAAATCATCCAAATTTTAAGATTGTACAATGTGGCTATTTACATTTAAGTTGAAATTAATAAATAAATAATTTTATCTTTCACCTTGAATTTTAAATTAAATTTATAATTGTTCAATAAATTGGCATATAGTGTATGAATTTTATTTTAAGTATCTAAAATATTGCGATTTCATAGATTTTATTTAAGGCTGTGTTTGGCGCGCCATAAGCTAGCTTTTTGACATACCAAACAAGATTTTTTTTTAAAAAACTAGCTTTTTCTAAAAGCCCCGTTTGGTAACGTCAAAAAGCTAGCTTTTGAAAAGCTAGTTGGAGTAGCATTTCAACTAGCTTTTCAACTAGCTTTTATAATATTTACAGTTTTAGCATTCCTTAACTTATAAATAAATATATTTATTTATATTTATGAGGTGTACTTTTATGTCATTTTATATTTTTCAGCTAGTTTATCAGCTACTTTTTACCAAACGTTATTTTTTATCAGCTAGCTTATGGTTTATCAGCTAGCTTATAGTTTAACAGCTAACAGCTAACTTATCAGTTAGCAGCTAGCTTTTAATTTTCAACTAGTGCGCCAAACACAGCCTTAAATTGGCACAAAGTAATACTTATATTTTTGGAAACAAAACTTTTTAAAATTTAAATTTGGAAAAAAACCATAATCATTTCTGGATTATTTTCGAACCAAATCATTATTCTCCGATTAATTTCCATATAATCTGATTCTCTTTTTTAAATTTGGAAATTCAGCATGATTATTTCCGAGATTTATATATGATATTCTATAATTTAATATTTTTACAAATAAATTTTACTGATTATAAATATAGTATTCAAATGGGTTTATCATTCAAGTAGAACTATCTGTAGTTGGCTGCCAAGATCTTCAGTAACCCAAGTAACCCAGTACTCGAGAAGGTAGTTCCATGGTGTGTATTTTGAATCTCCTATTTCTATTTCAAGAATATATTTTGAAAACTCAAGGGTTTGTTTAGTTATGGCCGGAAAACACCCTCTTTTTTTTAAAATGTAATCAAATTATAAAAGCTAGCCTTATTAGATTTAAGAATAAATGATTTAGCATATATTCTTATTGTGATAAGAAATTGACGAATGTAATTTGATTCCAGATGAGTATGGCAATGGCACTCTTGAAGAGCTTCTTGAAGTGATAGCATGGACTAAACTCGGTATTCATGAAAAGTCGTTGAAAGAAGATTTCTGTTACACATTTTTTTTTTCTTTTTCTCAAAAAACAGATATGTGTTACACATATTTTTTTTTTATTTTTCTCAAAAAAGCAGATATGTGTCAGTTGAAAAAAAGCTAGCTTTGATATCGCTGTTAAAAAAAAATTCTGGGTTTTTGATTTTTGTTCTAATTTAGATTTTTATTGTGAAATGTAGTATATATATTTGTAGTTTTCTAGTTTATTAACTTCAGTCTAATTTACCATAGCAGAATATTATTTGATTTATTTTGCTATTTCTTTTAAATTTCAATCGTGCGATACACAAGTATTAAACAAAGACTAATATGTATTACAAAAACTTGTTCATATGTCAATATCCGACTTTTGTACATCGAGTCATACATATATACCTAGGTAGTTTCTACGCCTAGATAGAATTTAGGTCTACACCTGATACAAACAACCCTTATAATAA
>JBCNJP010015165.1:0-10087 GCA_039602395.1 Deinandra increscens subsp. villosa
ATCAACACGAGCTTCTTTAACTGTAATTTGAATTTTTGAGCTATTTAAGCTTGCATCAAGAAGAATCATCACCCCAACTCATTTGCAGCCAAAACTATATATGTCAAAGGAGACTACTTTTTCTATACTTGAAATACAAAAAGAATAGAATGTGCATTGTGTAGACTATATATTGTAGATAAAGTAACATGAGATTATTCTTGCAGAACAAAGGAACCTTCTATCCTCTTACCAATAGAGAGAGGGAAATTTAAAGGAGATAGCATATCAACAGAAGTAGAAGCAGGTCCAGCTCCAGTTGCAGGTCCTGGTGCAGGCTTAAATTCATAAGGACCGTTTTTCACCCCCCAAACCTGCAACACGACAAAATATGTAATACAATTTTAACACATTTACATGAAAGTGAGTTGATATGAAACGTATTTTATTCAAAACCGGTCAAACAGGCAAAATCGTAAAACCAGTCATTTAAATGCACTTTTATAACTTTCTAGATTTTTAAACAAATACAAGCATACCCAGTAAAATCTCTTGAAAAACTCATAAAACAACACAGTATTTTTATAAACAAATAACATTATTGTTTGAATACATGGTTTTTGTAATCATGTTAAATATATTAATTATTTATAAAATTAGAAGGATGTGCATAGAGTCTTGGAGGGTGGGTTGATTGGCTGCAAAAGATTACCACATTACCGATTTAGCTTATGAGGGTTTGACTTATTATCAAAACATGTCAATTTTGCCAACTATATGATGAATGCATATATAATTTGTTCAAACATAAATTTTTCTATTGAGTGAGATAATGAATTAGTATAGAAAACTAACTTGTTTCTCATCATCATCATAACCCCTGTCCCATGTATGGATCTCGTTATTCTTCAAGACGGCTAGTTCCGAGGTACAATATGAAGCACCATTCTGCTAGGAAAAAAATTAAAAAGTTGTATGAACGATTAAGTGTTTATGCAATTGCAAACAATATGTTTGAAATGAAAACAAAAGGATTGCATGGTTTAAGTTAAATACCCATGAATTGGGGAAGCCACCAGGTGGGGTTGAACCCTCGTATAAGCATCGTTTCCCTCGTTCACAACGGTTAAGATGTATGGTTGTTAGATGTTCTGCTACATCCTACATGTTTAACAATATTGTAAGCTTAGAAAAAACATATCAATTGATTTCATAACTTACTATTTGACAAGGCATGTGATTTTGGCAACTATTCATAATAAAATAGTTAAAACAAGAAAAGAAATCGACTAATAATGCAGAAAGAAAGTATTGTTCTTGTGAACTTTTAGGCTATTGATTTTTGGTCTATAAGATTTCCTATTCGGTAATTATTTATTGGTGTTCTAAACATTAAAATAACAGTCTAGTACTTTATTAAACCAAGTGTAGGGTACTAGGGTCAAACATTGAAATGTAGACCAATATGAAAAAAGGAACTTAAGCTTTGTAGGGCATGTAATATTAAGATTGAATGATAGTAATTTCAAAAACAGAATGAAGCTTTCAAGATGGATAAAACAGACCATAGAAGAAACACTCATAATTGATTTTAACACCAAAACAGTTACTGAAACAACAGGCATAAATTATAGGACTTTCCACGAATAACTCTTATAAAAAAGTATACATGTTTGATTAAATTAAGATTACAAAGCGTTTGAAGTGAATCTTACCCCGATTACTTCTTCAGGCAGTGGACGCTGGTCCCTTGAGCGGTCACAAAAATTCTTGTACTCCTCTGCATCCCTAATGGCATATGTACTGAACTGAACACAATATATATAATTGATGGCTGTTATTATTAATATACTTACACTCTTAGAGAACCATAGAAGTTATAATCCCTAAAATTTAAGCCACATCTTGTAAAATATTAGTATACTGAAAAACTGAAATTAACTCCATAATAAACCATCTTTAAACAGATAGTGTTGTATTTGACTATTGTTATGGGGCATCCTGGAAAGAAATTACTACATTTTTGAAACTAGGCTAATAATCCACCTAAAATTGCAAGGAAAGAAAAAATGATATTGTCTTATCACATACCTCAACATCGCATCTCATCTCCTTTGGGCAAGGCTTCACCATACAAAATCTCTGCAATGAGTCAGCTGTCAGAATTAATTAACAGACAGATCTTTTGTAGACGAAAGCAATGGACACATGGCCAGAAAACAAAATCCAGATAGTTTATCTTCTTTCACTCAAATGGGAGTCATTTTTGTGATTGTATAGCTTCGTGATATAATAAAGAAGTGAACAATGAAAATGGAAACAAAAGACTCTCAACTATTAACCCAGCTTTTAGGTGACCTTTCCTCACAATCCAAAATGCTTTAATTCCATTAAGAAGAGTCCCCCTCAACTCGCGCTAAAATATAATAATAACAAATCTCACACTCTCTATATAGAATAAAGATAACAGTAATTTGTGTAATCCGCTATGTTTTTAGCTCTCTCTGGTCTTAAAATGACTTCGAAGATATGATAGATGACTGGATGCTATTATGCAATCTAAGCACATATCAAATGTCCTTTGAAGTTTGAACTGGGTTACATGTAGATGGTTTAAGTTATGTCAAATGTGGATAATTTGAGGTTAAGTCGAATTTCCTAGCAGAAACATCAAGATAAATAAGCATGCCCAAAGAAAGGGAGATATAAGGGTATATAACACAACCAAACCAGAATCTAGCAGTAATTCAGTCAGTGAAAAAAACCCAAGTAGTATACCTGTCTAAATGGCTTGTGAGGAGTTCTCCAAAATGCCTGAAAAACACAGAAAGTGAACACTTAAATATTACATAACAACATAAAATGAGATATCGGGAAATACAAAAATTGTAGTTTCTGTGTAGTATACTAACTTGCTCAAAATATAGAACCTTCGATCCATCCACCATATCTGCAGCTGGGCAGCAAAGCCATCTAACAATATCCAATAAAGAAGTCCACATTATCAATAAGTTTTAAGCCTTTTTCAGCTCAAATTCACAACTAAATTGAGGGTTTAATGATTCAATGAGCAAGATATGCTTTGTTATTCAGTCAGATACCAAAATAAAACAAACAAACCTACCCAGTAGGCCAGTAATATTTCACACGTAGATTAGGGTCCCGGATCCGGGATTGACTGTTTAGATGGGGCAAACCTTACCTCTATCCAGATAGAGATGAGATCGGTACCGAACTGGATAATATTAAAACCGAAAACGAGTGAAACCATAAACAGAATTCTTTACCAACTTTGTTGGTTCGGTACCAATATCATTGAAAATACAGAGAAATACCGAAACCAAAGGGTACCGAACCGAAAACATGAAAAATGAATACCGCTACAGTATCGGTAATCGGCTAATAAAGGCTGCAACTCAGGTACCAAAATGCCCGAACAAATATTAACCTTACATTTCCCAAGAAACTTAAAACAACATAATCCAACTACAGCCCTAAAAAAGATCATAACAAATCAATTCAATTGATGAATTTGTGACAGAAAACAAGTAATACCTTAGATTAAAGAAATTATCCGGATCTCTAGACGCTTGTTCCTTCGAGAACTGCAAATCGAGTACGAAATTCAGAAAAATCGAAAGCAGACAACAATAAACAGAAGATAGGTATCGCTATTGTTAACTAAGGGAAACAAAAATTCAACAACAGTAACCTCCAAACTGCAAATTGAGTGCGAAATTTAGAAAAACGAAAGCAGACAACGATAAACAGAAGATAAGCATCGCTACTATTAACTAAGGAAACAAAAATTCAACAACAATAACCTCCAATTTCTCGTAAACAAACCAGTTCAACTTTGTGAAAAAGAACAAAAACAACGATTTTCACACCTTTTCGCCGGCGATAGACTGAGAAACGATGCGAGCATGGTCCCAACGAGTGGTGGATTTCGTCAATCGCTTAACCAAAAGAGCACCTCCGATTAAAACTAGTGTTTTCACCACTAATCCTCGAGCTCTGCTCCACCCATTCGAAGGTCCTGTACACATATGTATTATATATGAATGAATAAAGTGGATCGTGAATCTAGGGTTTGAATGTGTCAGAGACAAAATGCTGTGATGAAAAAGGGGATAAAATTCCAGTGAGGGTTTCTTTTTCTGGTTTCCCGTATCCTCACAAGTCATAAACTCCAAAACATGATTCAATAGTTCGAATTAGGGTTTTTAAATAACAGATTATATTATTAACTAATTTTAGGAGATAATTCTCTATAATCCTAGTCTTCAAAGGATGGCACGGTGGTAAAGTTGTAATTTCTTCAAATATTTGGTGAAGTTGTAATTTCTTCAAATATTTTGATTGTTTGTCTAGGTGTAATGTGACCGTCAAGTGTCGTTCATATTGAGCATTTTTATTCTTGTATCAACGGCTGTTCTGTTCGGGCCCACTTGAATGTCTTGTGATAAACTCTAGTTTGTCATCCAAGCAAATACAGTCTCAGTCATCCAATAATTGTAATGTATGTATGGATGTACGGTCCATGTGTTTGTTCCATATTTCAGGAAGAGTGTGCACATTTATGCTTAGGTTCGACCATTTCTGGATCTATATGGTCTTGGATGACCTCGGTCGGGGTGTCCTCTCACTAACCATCATGCGGACTCTAGGGTGTGTCAAGCCCTTTGCCTAACTATATATACATTCTGCATAAACACCGAAGTGACAAGAACGGATGTTAGGATTTAGCTAGATCGTCAACATAGATGTTAGATCAAGATGCCCGTGTAATGACATCCGACAACACTGGTACTGTATAATAGTCTCATAAGGCTTAACATGTGTGTTCACACATTACAACATGCAATATTGCTCTCAGTCTATAAATCTAGTAAGTAAAGGGGATTGATCATGGAGGTTCAAATAAGTAAATAAGATTTATAGATTATGCTTCATTAGTTGGAAGCCTTATGTATATTCAAGACTGTACTCGTTTAGATATTGCCTACATTGCTGAAAGACTAGAATGATGTAAATACATTTCTAGTTTAGTTCATTATAAAAGCATCTAAGATGACATTCCAATATCTATAAGAAACGAAAGATTGTAATTTGAACTATAGAATAAGTGAGAATGTTATACATGTCTTATACAAGTGGGTCGACCCGCGCGCTGCCGCGGAGCCGACCCGTTTAAAAAGGGAGCGCGTAGCCGCTAGAGTCACGGGCTGTCGTGCGATGATACCCAAATGTAAAAAAACTTAATGTTTGAGGAATGTCGGTTACAGTCATTTTTAATAACAATAACAAAGTATGTTAGGGAATAATGAAGTGACCAAAGTTGATAATAATTAACATATACATTTTCAAAGAAAAAAATGTT
The DNA here is from genome assembly GCA_039602395.1 of Deinandra increscens subsp. villosa. NCBI lineage: Eukaryota > Viridiplantae > Streptophyta > Magnoliopsida > Asterales > Asteraceae > Deinandra > Deinandra increscens. Next base: position 5,363 of record JBCNJP010015165.1, read on the forward strand.
CAAAAAATGAAAATCATCAAAACTCACATGAGCTCCTTGATACCTTCTCTTTAACTCTAATTCCCTCTGCAACCAAAGAAACCAAGGTATCATTGAACATAACATTTTTAACAACAAATCGGAAAAATAACAGATAGATATACTAAATTCTTATAAAGATATATGCTACAAAGTAAAATGAATAATGGAGAAACACAAAAAAATTCAGAAAATTCACTGTAAAGAAATAAAGATTATTAAAGATAATAAGTTAGCAACATTCATCATTAATGATTTGTAACCTATTCCCCAACTAAACGTTTGAAGAACTTAGATGAAGAATTGCTTACCAAATGGAATTCCAATATGAATTGAATTTAATCTTCAATTTTGAAGATAATTCTCGATTTAATCTCCAATAATCTTCACATAACCACTTTTTTTGTCCTATGAAGTCAAATAGAGAAACAAATTATTTGTTTACTGGTTTATACTAACTTACTTTATTAAAGTATAAGCAATTATGTTGCAACTCCAACATTTGTTTTCCAATAGACTCTAAAAAAACTTCAAACTCCCACACTCATCCATCATGAACATAATTTTAGACATATACACCTCACCGATAGAAGTTACCTTCAACAATAGTCTTTATTTCACTTCTTCTACTGCATGTAAACAACCAGGAACAAAACGTTTGCCTTTAGGAATGCCAGCTAGTCCTCCTAAAATTCAAGATGAATCTTCAAACCATGATGTTAATATGGAAAATATATTCAGTTATTATGACAATATAAAACGGACACTACTGATTACCGAACAATTACATTTCTGAAGCTATAAAACGAACGCCCAGGTTATTATCTTCAATGACTTAAAACTGACAGTTAAAACCTACCACAAAGCGTCATCTTCTGGCTTCACTGCTTGAGCATAAGACTGTGTCGCCATTATCTTGCACCAAATTTGTCACCAACAAAAGTACCCAAGTTAGGGGTTAGAGATAACATGGGATCGTGAACTGTGTCATTACAAACCATTAGTACCAGGCTACATATTCACACGCATTTTAATCAGATTCATCCACATCAAAAGCAAGAGACCTTATTATATTTGGAGAGTTAGTCCAATATTTGTTTGTGTTCGTGTTCATCCTCGGTATCAATTATAAACTTGAGAGCGGACAAAACTCATAGTTATCCTAAAGTCTAAGTTTAAAATGTAATCAAACATCAACAATATATATTGAACAACAGTTCATTGAGGTTGTTAAAAACATTGTGTGTGTGTGTATAATTATATGTAAAAAGTTCATATGCATCTACAAAGAGCATGAAAATTCTTATGCATAGTGATGCCCATCAAACCTTAAAACATTCAACTTGAATAGAGGTAAATAGCAGGTCAAAAGCAAATTTTACATCCAATTAAGGCAACCACAAAGGGGAAATATCAGGTCAAAAGTAGTAGAAGCAACTCTAAAATAACATAAAGATACAAAACATATAAATGGAGCTATAAAAGACATATTCATAAACATCATAAAATTATAAACAAACAGTCATAATACCATTTTCATCCAACCTATGATAGACCTTTTTTTTAGATCAGCAATGGTTATAATACATCCTTTTAGCAATACCATATACCAGTTTTTAAAAGTACTATGTAGCTATTGGGCATCAGAAAGATCAATAAAAAAACATGCTTCTCAGACATGAACTTTCATAGCCTGCATACTCATAGTTTAAGTAAAGGAGTAAGAGCTAGATGCAATCATTGATGAAAACATAGAAGATAGATTTCGTTTTTAGAATTAATTCTAGATCCATGGGAACAATAAAATTATACGGTAAATAGAAAAACTGTCGTCCAAGTTAAGAAAGGTAAATCACCTCGACTGATATCAAACTCTTCAAATTCGTCATCATCTTCGATAGATCAATCTTAGCTTCCTCAGTCGCTGCCTTAGGTTGCTCCGTCTTTGCCATTCTTTCCTTACCTACAAACACCGATCACTGATGAGCAAAAAACAGAAAGACGATTGTATAGAACTAAAATAGTAACAATTGAAAGCCACACACAGATCCAAGAAAGGACAGACAACATAATTTAACCCTAAACCTGTACCCTGCCAAACTCATCATTTTTACATTCCATATACTACTTTAACATTTGCAGGAATAATTTTATTGCATAAAATCTGTACCCTGTCAAACTCATAAATACAAACACGATTAGCCACTAAAATTACATTTATTCATTTATGTATAGCAACTTTTATATCTTTTATTCTAAGAGCTTGACCTTAACTTAAAACATCTAATTTTAATTGGATTCACATTGAAAACACTTTTACTTATAATCTAAATAATAATTATGATCGAAACACAATTAACCTTTAAACCTCCTGTTACCTCAAATTTAACCGTAGACGATGAATTAAGTACTCCCTCCCCTAACATACCTAATTGCAACTCTGTGTTCTTCGTTCTTCAAAACCTGAACATGATAACCAAATTAGTAAATTACAACCAGCGGGAGACAATTATATACTTACAACACTATGTAAACTATATGTTTGTTATCTTTTCTTGCTTAACTTCCTCTTTACTCTAAACATGCCTTTGTACGCTTATATACCCCCAACTGTGGTTTAACAAATTCATTGAGTTGTGGAGTAAGGGTAGTGATATAGAACAGATGGATTGAAATGAATAAATTCATCAATAACTTTAACACACACACAAATTTTAGCAAACGGAAAAGAAATTACCTCAAAGAAATCGTAGTACAGTAGCAAATTAGATGAACAAACGATGAGCACCAAGTACTATCAGTTAGCTTTTTCTGATAATCCAAAAGCAAAGGTTACACAGAACATATGCCTTAAATAAAAATATTCATTAGTAAACCATCAAAATTTAAACAACGCGGATATAATTACGCAAAGAAACTAATAAGAAAAATATAAAGGAAACCTAGAAGAAACAGGGGCAAACGAAAACATCAAGGCCACAAACCTTAGAAAGCCGTCGATTGGAGCTGTGATCGTTCGACGAAGGAGATTACCAAAATCAAAGGTAGAAATAACGCAAGCACAACTCGATTAGGCCACTGCATGGCGGTAGAAACGGCGAGAAACCCTAAAATAACAACAACATTTAAACAGAAGCAGGTCATCTTCATCATCATCCAGAAACGAAACGAAAATTAGAAAATACGGTGGACATTAACAGAGGAAGGGTGGATAATCACCTGAAAATCAGTGGACATTAACAGAGGAGAGGTGGATAATCACCTGAAAATCGTGTCCGATTGGGTTGTTTCCGCCGGCAACATCATCGCGATCTTCGTGAGGAACCTTCTCATCGTAGCCAAGGAAGAACATGAAAGATACGTCGCAGATTTGCATCGGTGAATCGGTAATGTAGAAGAAGGGTAGGTGAAGATGAGCAGAGGTGATGATGGGTTGTATAAGATCACACGCATCGATCCACAGCCACTCATATAGACCCGCAAGATCCGAGACAATATAACCCGACCCGTGACCACTGTTGATGAACAGTGCTCACGCAATATGTGTTTGTACAATCAGCTTGGGGAAGTTGTACAATATGTTGTTATTTGTATATATAGGTTAATGGCTCACGTAACCATATTATGTAATCATTGACCTAATTAACTCTATGTTTTCTAATTTGTATTTACTTGATAGACGTAATTACCCTTTACCAAAATTATATAGGGTTTCCCTTTGGATGTATATACAAAGATCATTAGGCAGAGAATCAACACCCTGATCACCATCACAATTCGTGACTATCTCTCTCTCTCTCTCCCTCTCTCTCTCTCTCTCTCCTCCTCTCTAAAATCATGGGCTACTCCCACCTTCAAAGTCCTTACCGTAACAAGAACTCGATCAAGATGAAGATGTCTTCTACTAGCATGACTGGGGTTACTGGACTATCAAGTAAACATTAGATTCTGTCATGTTTATCTTATTGCATTCAAGGAATTGTCCAACATATACCCTCACCCAGAAAAAACTTGTATCGCATGGTTAAAACTTTATACAATTTACATAAAAATAATTGTGTACAGAAACCAACCAACTTTTATATAAATACTTTTTTAAGCAACAATAGTAATTTACTGAATATATATTAATAAGATCCAAAACATTTACTATTAACCGGTGGGTACCCAAGCAACAATTTGTGTCGCAACCTCCTTTTTTATAGTAAAACCAGTCCTACTTAAAACAAAGTTTAAGGTCTTAGGGGTCGAATAAATTAATCCACGGCCCGTTGAACCCTGTTTAGAAATTCTACAGTATCAAAGGCAGAAGGGATAAACACGTGTTGATTCTCTAGATAAGTTTTCTCATGTTTAGCAACTTTATCGGATTCAGCCTTCAACACAGTCTAACCCGCAACAAACTCAGTCTCTAAGTCTAACCGGAGATAACACTCCAGTAAGACCGTAAGACCAATTGTCCCTAAATTATATGTATATATATAATTTAATCGCTAAAAACAACTAAACTAAGTCTAAGATAGGAACTTTAGTCAAGTTTGGAGTAATCTGTTACTTAGCCAACCAACTTCAAAGTACATAATACATTTAACCGATACAAAAAAAAAACCATTTTTATTAGAATTCAACAAAGAAAAGTTAATTTTTAATCGAATTCTTAGATGAAAAAGTTGATCGATATTGATTTAGAACCGATTTGTCTCGTCT
>JBCNJP010015166.1:0-10087 GCA_039602395.1 Deinandra increscens subsp. villosa
TAACCATGGAGTTTTTGGTGTTTACGACAAATCTCGATGAAGAAGACGATGAAGGAGTTTACGATTGAGAGTTTACGACTCTTGGTCGTTTACGATTCAAGAAAACGACAAATGTTGTTTCAGGGAGTTTATGATTGGGCTTTGATGAAATATCGGTGTTTATGACTGGTCTTTTGAGATTACGTTTGGGCCCAATTCAAATCGATCGTAAACCCGGTTGTTTAATCGTAAACCCGGTTCCTTAATTGCAAACACACTTTAAATGTGAATTAATAAAAATTAAAATCATAAACACTTAATTTGTTTTTTAATCTCTTTGAACTTAAGTTAAAAATTGATGGTGTTTGTGAACTTTGGTGAGCATGAGTTTAAATCAATTATTCTCCATAAAGTTTAAATTGAAATTTTTGTGAAATTCAAAAGTAAAATTTGTTTTTCAATTAAACTTCGACAAGGGTTAATAAAATTAATTGCTCTTTAACGAACAAGTTTGATGCATTTGTCTTGTCCTTCTCAGATGGCAGAAGAGATGCTTATCGAAGACATAAAATATGAACAGGATCACTGTATGCCTGCTTATCTGGAAGACCCGCCAGAAAAACACATGGAGTTATTCTACTCTCTGGTGGCTGGGATGAACACTTGCAAAATCAACCACGCCCTGAGGACGAATGTACTCATTGATGAGATGCTGGTCAGGGAATTTTGGGGTACTGCTAGGGCAAATTCCGACAAGACAAGGATTACCGCAACGGTCTAGAACAGACAAATTGTTATTGAGGAAGAAGATATAAGGCAAGGGCTGAACATTACTGATGATGCTTCTCATCCTATCAAGTATCCGAAGGAGGTAGTTCTGGCAGGTGCGCAATCAATGGGGTATGAAGGAAAATTTCCGCCCATCTTTAAGAAGCTTCTGCCACACTACTGGAGGTGTCTGGCGCATTACATGCAGAAATCTTTCCTTGGGAAAAGAACGAGCTTCGATCAGTTAAACCAACTTCATGGAACTGCCTTCGTAGCATTGGCCTTAGATTGGGACTTTAACTTCTCAAAGATGATGCTGATTGACTGGGTAGGCAATGCAGCGCTAAGTAGACATGTACAAACCGGTTAACTGTTGGTTAACCGGTTAGAAAATTAATTGATCTACTAGTAGAAAATAACCGAAATTAATTGATGACCGGTTAATCGAATCGGGTTGTAATCGATTACTAGGCAGAAAAACTCTAACCTGTCTGATCGATTTCGGTTAAAACCGAATCGATTATTAAATCTTAACCGATTATAATCGGTCAATGCCAAGATATTAAAAAAAAGTAGCTGGATAATAACTAATAAATGACATAAGCTGTGGCCCTGTCTTTTCGAACATTTATAGCTATTATAGTGTCCCTTTTTTCGACAAAAACAAGCACAAACACATCCAAATGATTGGACCATTACAATGAAAACAACATCAGCAAAACACAGGGGAGAAGGAGATGAAGTCGACTGAGAGTCTGAGAGCAGAGGAGAAGGAGATGAAGTCGACTTACGGAGTGAGTGAGAACATAGTAGAATCGATTGGGGCCTTGGGGGTTAGGGTTTCTTATGTTAAACGATGAGTGAGCGCAAAGCATAATCGTAAGTTACGGTCTTACGAAGATGAAGATGATTAGGGGTTAGGTAGACTCATAATGGATTTGGGGTTTTTTTTAGGCCAGGAACAATTAGGATAAATATGCAATTGGGCCTGGAACAATTAGGATTTAATAAATTGGTTGCTTTTTTATTATTAACCGATTAATCAATTAATGATCGATTCTTATAATCGGTTTTAAATAATCGATTAATAATCAGTGTCGGTTCGGTTAATCGATTATTTTGTACATGGCTAGCGCTAAGTGCCAGAGAACAGTTTCTATTGACACCGAGGTTCGTCCAAATGGTGGTGATGAAGAAGTATCCAATGATTGAGGAGAGGGTTGAGAAACTAGATGTGAAGGTGATGGACATCGGAGTTTTTGGCCTGCAAACCCAAGATAGACCGGGTAAGCAATCTTTTGAAGGTAGACTGGAGTGGGCTAAGAGGGGTGCGTTCCCAGAGGTTGCAAGAGAACAAGTGATGGATGATTCTGAACCAGAAGCTGATGTGCCAGTGGTGAATGCTATAGTGGCTGAAGACCAAGACATTGCAGTGACTCCAGCTGTGAATGTGGTCGAGGATCATGAGGCAATCCCTTCAGACGAAGAAAATGTCATGGATGACATATTTGCTGATCCAGAAGATGATGATATATATGGAGATTTGGGGCCTTTGAGTCTGAAAAGATCAAGAGATGTGATGAATGCCTCTTCCTCTGGTGATTCTGTACCTCAAGACATTGACACTCAATTTGAGTTGACTGAGGTATCAGAAGATCCAATGCCTGCTCGTGAACCTTCTCCGAGGAAGAGGACTGACCCAAGGACTGTTAGATTTAGCTTCAAGAAAACTAGCTCCAGTGTGCTGATTGTTCAACCAGAAGTGGGTCGGAGCTCACAAGGCCAAGCCAGTCAAGCTGAAACAACAACAACAACAACAACAACAACAACTGCTGAAGAACAACCTGCCCCTGTGCAGAATGCCAGTCCTATTCTGAATGAACAAAGCCCTGTTCAGGAAGATAGGCAATTCTTGGAGGTTGAGAACACATTTTTTGTTCCAAGTCCAGTACGAGTGAATCTCTCTACTGTGACAAGCCAACCACTTGCAGCACCAAGTTTTAGACCATTTCAAGCAGCGGAGCTTCCAATAGATATGAGGATAAGTGCTGATCCTCAGATCAATTTCCTGATCTCTCAAAACAGAACTAGAGAGACTGAGATCAAGGCTCTTCAAGCAGAAAACAAGTATATGAGAGAGAAGGAGGTGGCGGACAAAGACCGAATGAAATATCTGTACAACATGCTGGTGGACCTGAGGAAGAAGTTCAATGAATTGAAGGATGTTGTAGGGTCCAACTCCTCAGGTGCCCCAGGTCAAGGTTCGTCACAGGGGGTGCAAGCTGCAGATGCTATGGAGACAGATGAAGGAGATGAGAACTTTGATATGCCTGATTACGCCCGCTGTGGCAGAATCATCTCCAAGGCACCAAGATGCCACGAAAACTGGTTCAGGGAGTTCTTCCAGGGACCAGCCCCCACTCAATACACCATTGATGTGGGTGAGAGCTCAATTGACAAACGTGGGAGTCGTGAGACCATCTTGTGTTGGCATTATGACAACGAGAAGAAACTCTTTGCCGTGATCCGTGACGGCTACAGTCCTGTGGAGTATTATCGAATGCGTGGTCAATTCCACTCCTGGACTGAGCCTGAGATCAGAAGCCTTTTGAGAGCTCCTTTCATAAACAGATGGGATGGACCTGAAGGAAATCTTATCCGCAACAACCTGCTGAGCCATCAAGAAAACAACTTTGCAGAGTTTGAGTTGAAAGAGGTTAGATGGAGACAGACAGGGACTGACCCAGTGACAGGGCAGCCCATTGGTGAAGCTAGGAGGCCACCCACTAAGCGTACAAGAGTCATTAACATGTTGGACGAGATCGAAGATGGCACTCTGGTCAGAAATTTTGATTGCTGGTGTTACGATCCGACAACTCATGAAGTGGTTGTGCTCTGCAAACCGATGAGGCAATTTCGATTCTACGATCCAGTGGACTTGCTAAGATTTGGAGAGCGAGACATCAAGCTCCTAGCCACCCAACCCATACTTGGAGATGAAAACGACATGGAGAATGCTATAAGGGTTGGTATCTTTGATGGAACTGCAAAGCGGATCGTAGAGAACGGATGGTGGTTCAACAATGTACAAAGCTCATTCAGGTTTGATCTGCTACTGCCGTAAGTGATCTAATGATTCATGCCTAGGGGAAGATTGTAGGGCTATATTTATGTAAGGCATGAACATTAGTGTTGGGCTTAGTTTATATTAGTTTTGGGCTTATAATTTACTAGTTAGTGGGCTTGTTTAGTGTTTATGATTGGGCCATGTGGGCTTCCATGTAGTTTACGATTTGTATAGTGGGTAGTATATAAACCCACTTGATTATGGTTTTAACTTAAGCTTTTCAATACAAATTCCAAATTTACGATTTCTTTGTGTCTACTTGTTTACGATCAGCTTCAATAGTAGTGATTATTCATTCAAGACTTCATCTTTCTCACAGATCTAGTCTCTTCTACTACTATTCTTCTTGAATCGATCTTATACGAGGATTCCGCACTCGTGTTTGATTAGATATCGTGTGTTTGGGAGATTTCCGGACCTACAATAGTAAATGATAACCTGCCCTTAAAATTTTAAGGCTAAAATCTATCAAAGACAAAAGCTACAAGGCTGAATTGGAATAGAATGGGTTGGCTTGGAATAAGGCTTATGCAGAATTGGTATTTATGGTCTATTGTTGATTTGAGACCTCATGGATTAACCTGTCTGATTGGATTTGGAGCAAAAATATGGATAGGATGCAGGCCTGCTATGATAAGTTTAGAATGCACAGTTTGGGTCAGGTTGACTTTAGAAGTCAAACTGTTAGTCCATGGGGTTAATGGATGAGAACTTGGAGATTTTGAAAGTTCGTGAGCATCGGATCTTCTACTCAATCTAGCTATATCGGACGAGAAACGTAATTAACCGATTATTTTATTGATCAAACGAACAATTACAATTAGTAAACACTCAGAAACAGACTCATAGAAACACCGTGAAAAACACACACTTAACACTTGATCTTACACACTTAGTTTAACTATGTTTCAGAATACAAAGACAAACGTTCTATATATACACGATTGGGCGAACTCCAGGTGAACTGCCAGTTCGCCTGGAGCCGAACTGCAGTTCGGACCAAGTTTGCCTAGCATCTTGAACTTTTCATCGTCTTGTCTCGATACTTCACACGAAGCACAGTTTATACATTAACAGATTTAGCATGAGATTTATTATTTCTGATGCTTATAAAGGGGTTGTTGTAAATATAATTGATATGTCACAAATTGGAAGAAATTAGAAAATGAAAATGAAATCAAATGTTGTATTATTGATTACGATCAGGAATTGTAGAAGAACAACCAAATCGTTGAAGATTACCACTTATTATAGCTGCTAACAAATGATTAACAAACTTGTTTCACATTCAGTTCTCCAAGATTAAAGAATGTCATTAATAATCCCTGATGTTTCCGTAACTTGCTAACTTGAGCTAACACTTTATTAACCCAATATATCACTGACGTTGACTTTGACCACTATATCAACAATCTCCACCTTAGTGTCAAGTCAACACTCAATAAACAACCACAATTATTACAAGTAGACTATGCATACCATCAATAATAACTTTACTACACAAGATACGAGTGATCTAAAAGATTTTTGTATCTAAATGAGCAAAGCCATCATTAGCATACATAGAACACTTGTATACTAACACTTGCCGCTATCCAATATCAATAAGTCCAAACAAAACTTGAACTTTGAAACATGTATAACTTTTGTGAGCATATCAGCAGCATTTTCCAATGTATCCATTTCTTTAATCACCAACTCTTTTGACTTGATAACATCCCTTATGAAGTGAACTTTACATTAATGTGTTTTGTCCTCTCATGATGAACCTGATTTCTAGTAAGCTGCACAGCACTTTGATTATCATAAACAACCACTGCAAAAAATCCTTTCAACCACAAACACTCTTTTGCTGCCTCAGTCAAAGCCACATACTCTAGTTCAGATGTAGACAATGCTATAATATGCTGCAAAGAAGCCTTCCAGCTTACTAATGACCCATAAACAATAAATGCTTACCCAGTCCTTGACTTACCAGAATCTAAATCTCTAGAAAAATCAGCATTTGCATAACCAACTACCAGATAGTCTTCATGAGAAAAATATCCTAAAATCAATCCAACACATTTGGTTCCTTGAAGATACCTCAATATCCATTGAGCTGCACTCCAATGATTTATTCCTGGATTAGATATGAACCTGCTTACCAAAGACACAGCATTGCCAAGATCTGGTCTTATACATACCATCAAGTACATAAGGCTACCAACAAGATTTACATAAGGTAACTTATTCATGTACTTTTTATCAGCACTATTATGTGGAGCATCCTCAAATGACCATTTGAAATGTGAGGCTAGAGGAGTATTCACCTCCTTACATTGAGACATATTATAGCAATTTGAAATCTCATCAATATAAGATGAATGAATAAGCTTTAACTCCTTGTTACTCATGTCCCTGGTTATTTATCCCCAAAATTTTCTTAGCAAGACCAAGCTCGTTCATTTCAAACTCCAGTTTCAGCACATCTTTGGTCTCTTGTATAATCTGCTTATCTTTACATGCTAGTAACATATCAGCCACATATAACAACTGAAAAACCGAGGTGGTGACCAAATACCTTGGTTGCGGAAGCGGATCGAGTCTTTGTGTAACTCGTTAGTGTAGAAACAAATGAACACCCGGATATGAACACAATGGTGTTTGAGATGTGATGATGATGATGAGCAAAGCTAGTGTAAACATGGATATATGAAGAACAAGATAGATAGATAAACAAGGTGGAATGATAGATAAATAAAGATAACCGAAAGATTACATTTTACCTACCCCACGCATTCCCAGGTATCATGAACTTACTAGGTGAGTTCATGAACCCTTGACAAGCTTCAAAGAACCATGACTAACTCTCTCTCAAACATACACTCATCATCTAGTCTTTAACATGAGAAAGACTTGCTATATATACTACAAAACTCACTAAGGGCATAATAGTAAACCTACCAACTAGTGACAATATTTAAACAATAAATAATATTCACTAGAGCCATCTTCTTTAGTTGAGTCTTGTATCTTGAGTTGTCATGTTCTTCACCGTGTTGTCGGGACGGTAGACGTTAAGTGGCCGTTGAGTATTATCACATCTATCCAAATCATGTTGGCTCGGTATCACGATTCCCAACAATCTCCCCCTATTTGGTAGATGGTATACTCAACACTTGTGACATTGATTCTTGTATTCTTGCAACTTGACTTCAAGATAATCTTCATGTAGTTTCAAATTCTTTGTTCTTCAATTCTCCTTTGTGAAGCTCCCCCTACAATAAACATTCTTCTAGCCCCAAACCATAGGCTGTAAATGTATAGGGTGTTTACAAACTTCAACACAATGGCAAGCTACTTGAGGACTAAGTCATAACTCAAGGTACCAATATTGTTGAAAGTAAACAAAATAAAGGATCTATGAAAAACTCGAGAATTAACTCCACAATTCAACCATCTTGAAATACTTAGCCGAATACCAAACCAATGCTTTGCACGAAGATAAACCACTTCTTTTGTGCTATTAACCTTGCCTCGATTTTTACCATAATGGCAATGTCGCAACTGTTATGGCTTGAGGACGCTTCGAAGATTAAAAATCACGTTGCTTTCTTTTGCTCAAATCATTATAAAAAGTCTCATAATATTCATCACATCTTCTCCCCCTATACTTTTGCAACACGTAGCAAAGAAAATAAATGTTTTTGTGGTAATCAAAATCCATAAACAACCTTTGCAATAATATTTCTGTGAAGGTAGAGTAACCAATTATCATCTCTTATTAAGCAGTAGACCCCAAACTGAAGAAGAGATGTATGCTACCAGATTCACCAATCCAAAGGACTATTGTGATTGTGGGTTTGTAACAAAAACTATTCGGCAGAAGCATATCCCAAACAGGTTATGATGTTCGTTCAAACCGGAATCGTTAACCTGGATCAGAAGCTTAACTGAAAGCGAGATACATCTGACCTGAGCAGAGATGTTTTCCGGTGACCTGAGATGAATTCCGGCGATCTAAACTTGATCTGAAGGTCTTCTCCGGCGACCTGAACCTGAACAGCGATAACTCCGGCGATCTGACCATCATCGGAGACCTGAAAAAAACTGGCAGACAACCTTTTCCGGTGACAAGAGTCACGAGCAGGAGCTTTTCCGTCTGAAATTCACTTTTCCGGTTGAAGTTATACATTTCCGCTTGAACAGAATTTTCGGTCGAAATCTCCGCTTGAAATAGGTTTCCAGTTCAAGTCGTTTTTCTGTTTGAAGTTCGAACGGAACAGGTTTTTCCGTTTGAAGCTTGAGGTTCCAGTTGAAGTTTCCGTTTGAGTATTTTCCGGTTGAACGGATCTGAGGAGAGAGAGAGGAAACATGTCGCTTTTTCTGCATCTCGACATACGCAAACAGTAGCGGCTCTGATTCACCTTTCTTTTTCCGACACACGCAAGGTATACGAACACCTACCGGTCCATCTCCGTCACCTTCTTCATCAATGTAAAACCCTACTCTCGAACCTGTAAACATCAATTGTCTGATCACAGCTGGCCCGTCGCCATCTTCGTATGAGGAACAGCCATCTTCATCTTTAATAGACCCTAGTACCATCATCGAAGATCATCAACAGAGCAGGTGCTCAAGTTCGAACTGAATTTGTCTTCGTCTTCACAACCCAACTCCAAAGCTTCATTTTCATCAACACTTTCACCAGTTTTCATCAACCCAATCGAGGCATAATCACCAACGTCAAACTGGAATCTTCATAAACGAGGAGCGAGCTGCAGTCTCGTACATGTCCCCTTTGAGTTCCATTGATCGGTGTTTGTTGCGCTAATCATCATCTTCCTTCGACCATAACCTTACGACTCAAACGATTTTTGTATTTTGCTCTCAAGTTTACGAGAAAAGAGAGAATGTAGCCATGGTTTTTCGAAGAAAAAGAAAGTGTAGACTGTACATGGGTTTCTATGAATGTATGAAAGAGAAAGTGTATGGAGACAAAAAAATTAAAGTTGATGGATGGAAGCATGCGTGTGTCAGACAAACAAAACAAAAGTTCTTTTCTTTTGTTTTTCTTTTGTTGATGGAACCACACAAGAGGATGGGCAAATATGTTTTGTCGTGAAAAGTAGTTTTATGGGACTACACACAAACAAAAGTAAACAACTAAGACAAAAAGACAAAGGATTATGGGATTTAGCACGTAGTCTTCTGCTGAACCTTTCAATTAATTTGCATCAGTGTATCATTAAAATATTTTAATTAGATACAGAAAAATATTGAAATCAAACTCGAGAAAAGGATCGAACTTGAAATTTAGAAAGGTGATTTTAAACATAAAAAAACTTCAGATCTATCTCAAGATGCTGGGTAAACGTAAGAGAACTATTAGTATAACCAGATTTGGGAGGGGTTTGATGAAATTTGTGTAGAATCAAAAACCCTCTTTTGTGTGAACGGAATCCAACACATTGACCCAAATATATTTCATAAAAAAAACAAGATTTTGAAAGACATGGAGGGGAGTTAAAAAATCTTTCAAAAACATCTCCATTTGTTTACAAAAATAACAAGCATTGAACACAAAGTTGAGATATCAACCGTGAGGTTGCATTATCTCGACCATGGCTCTGATGCCAATTGAAAAACCGAGGTGGTGACCAAATACCTTGGTTGCGGAAGCGGATCGAGTCTTTGTGTAACTCGTTTTTGTAGAAACAAATGAACACCCGGATATGAACACGATGGTGTTTGAGATGTGATGATGATGATGAGCAAAGCTAGTGTAAGCATGGATATATGAAGAACAAGATAGATAGATAAACAAGGTGGAATGATAGAAAATAAAGATAACCAAAAGATTATATTTTACCTACCCCACGCATTCCCGGGTATCATGAACTTACTAGGTGAGTTCATGAACCCTTGACAAGCTTCAAAGAACCATGACTAACTCTCTCTCAAACATACACTCATCATCTAGTCTTTCACATGAGAAAGACTTGCTATATATACTACAAAACTCACTAAGGGCATAATAGTAAAACTACCAACTAGTGACAATATTTAAACAATAAATAATATTCACTAGAGCCATCTTCTTTAGTTGAGTCTTGTATCTTGAGTTGTCATGTTCTTCACCGTGTTGTCGGGACAGTAGACGTTAAGTGGTCGTTGAGTATTATCACATCTATCCAGATCATGTTGGCTCGGTATCACGATTCCCAACAA